>JARHVA010001890.1:1802500-1830000 GCA_037957365.1 Torreya grandis
TGATAGTATTTAAGGTGGGTAGGGATTGGTATGAGGAATTGAGAAGGTTCACAGTTGTGTTGGGTGACTGTGTGTAAAGAACAGGGAAGTTTTCCTTAGTGATTTGTTTGTATTCTTGTTTGATTTGTATGTTTGGTCACCTCCTTTGTAAATTAGCTTTGACTGGGATTTTATAAAGTAATTTTTCATGGGTCAAATTTATTATCACTAGGTTAACCTAATTAAAGATAAGGAATGGATGAAAATGACTATTGGGGATAAAAGTACAAATGGACAAGACCACAAAAAAAGGGACACTACTTTATGAGGTGCTATAGTCCAAATGGAGTGATCCTATCCTATAGACTCAAGACCTAGGGGAATAAGATTCATATAGGGAATACTATTAGGATGAGGTGGAATGACCATTTAAGAGGTTTTGGATTACTGGTAGTGAGTAAAAAGGTGTCTAGAAGGGTATCAAAAGCATGCAAAAAAGACCTATATATGGGGTGTCACAAGCCACACTGAAACTACCAAATTGGATATTTTATATGACTACATTTCCCCCCCATTTATTCTAGTGATGTAATAAATTGAAATACTATGATAAAATACAAATAGGAAGTGTATCTAAACTTACCTACAAGGGTGAAGACCATGGAGATGTGTGATATTGACTGTCCATAAAGAGAGAGCACAACATGAAGTGTACATCTATAAGAGAAAAAAAGGAGTATCTTAGTTCTTGCTAGACATGTTATGTATATAATAAGAATATAAAAAGGTTTTGTAAAATAGAGAGGTATAAAAATGAATGAATACACCTCACTGGATATGCAAATTAATACAAATTCTTTTGTGATGTTGAGTGATGTTGGGTATGCATTGTACTAAATTAATATCATGAACAGAGCTGAGCACCCAATTTCTTGAGGGTGGTTCAAGAATACAATGGCTATCCCTTTAGTTATATCATCACCCACTATGTAGTAAATCTATGTGATCATTTGTGTGTTAATTGATGTTTAGACTATGTCCAATTCCTCTAAGTAGATAGCTCAAGAAGACAAAGGCTAGCTAGTCCTTTAACCCCATCGTTGCCCACTAAGTGTGAACTATGAACTGATATCGATATGAATTTGTGTCATATGAGATGGCTCATGAATCTCATGAATGCTCTATAATATGATAATGTGGCATTGATAGCTGAATGTGTACTAATAACTAGGCCAATCTTGGCCACTCTGAAAGGTGGAGATTAAGCTTGTATGAAAGCCACACTAAAATTGAGAACTAGGATTATATGAAAGCCACTCTAAAATGATGCAAAACACTTTTAGATAGAATAAGTAATGTAAATTTTGATAATACTTAGGTAATATAATGAATTGGAAAGAAAATAAGGTAAATGTGTTGTGCATATTTCTCCCAATCAATAGTATTAATAACATGGATTCTGATTTGAAAGTTGTACCAACTACCTTATCTAAAATTGGAAGTGAGAACCATCATGTCAAGTATGATTCCCCCTATATCTAGATAATATGAGTAAAACTATATAAAAAATTCCAAATCAGAACTAGACTATAGCTTACAGAACTGTAATTGACTTTATCTTTCTATCTATTTTTGAAAATTTTGGGTTTCTAGATTTTTGGATAGGAGTGCCAAAAAGTGGACACTTTATTGTAGGGCATTGTAATTTGAATGGGGCACTATTGTCTTGTACTATTTTTTATGGTTTTTCTATGTTTGTCCCTATTTTTCTAGTTTTTTTGCTTGTTTTTAATTTTGATTAATGTTCTAAGTGTTCTAAAAAATGGTTTTGATTGATAAAGGGCTTTGATCTCTATGACAAAACCCTTGTTTATTTCCCCTTATTTTGAGGGTAGGAATATAGACCCTACAATGAATTCCCTTAGAGGAAAGAGCCTTGTAATTTTTTTATGCTATGAAATACATGATATAACAATGATGATCAAAAATATGTCTCAAGAAATAACATACTTTATGTTGGAGATTGTTATATTAATAGGGGTATGCCTAAATAGATGTAACAATGTAACAACATGTGCAATATACTGAACTAAAACTAGAAATATGGTTAGTTTTCAAGGAGAGATGTAGCATGATGTCTATCATGGCATCCAAAAAGGAATGATAATGCATGATGTAGATCATGGCATTGCAAATAATAAGAACCAAAGAAGAAAACAAACATGCAAGGCTAGAATCAACAAGCATACAAAAGAGGCCAATGGACCAAGCAAACAAGGGACGTGGGCACATGCCACTTAAATTATGAAATCAAGCATACAAAGCATATTCAAATTCCTAAATACACATATAATTGAAAATAAACAAATTTAGCATGAGGGCCACAAACACATACAAGAGTACAAGTGAAGGACATTAGCAAATGTCCTAAGACACACACAAGTAGAAAAATAGGAACTGCTAAATTCAATCAAATCTAGCTACTCAGAATAAGAAAGGAACACATGTAAATTTTGAAAATACTATTGCCTCAAATTAATCAAAGCAGGAAGTGAAAGTATGCAAAACATGTAGTACAAGACTATGTAAATGCTAAGAAATACATAGGTAATATATACTAGTGAGTGTTGATAGAATAATCTATGTAAGCTAGTAAGTAATTTAAATCAACATGATAGCTAGAGTGTGTGGTTTATGAATCACATAACCTAGATGGTGTAGTCATGTAGAAGATGCCCTCGATGGGTAGATATGTCGATGTATGTAGCAAATGTAAAAGTAGGATGCCTCCTCAATGGCTAGAGTGAAGTAATCAAGGATCTAGGTGTTACTATGCACACTCAAATAAGATCAAGTGAATTATGGTAATGTAGATAAATTGATTAAAAAAAATAGCATAAAACAGCAAAATGTAAGTTTATCATGGTAGTAGAAATGTAAATCATGGATAATGAATATAATTGATTTTTTTTTGGTGTTTTGAGTTATTTGAATGGTTTTTTATTTTGACATGTTATATTGTTTTTGGTATTTTCAAATATTGTATTTTTTTTATATTTTTAAATAAGGTATGTACAAGTAATCATAAAGAAACGATGTATAAGAAAGTTAAAGTAAACCATGTATAAGTAAGCTAAGAAATTATATACAAGTAAGTAGAAATAAATTATGTAAAAGTAAGCTAGGAAATTATGTACAAGTAAGCAAAAAGAAACCATGTACAATAACATGAGTAAATAAATATGTACATGATGATTTAAAATACTAAACTAAAGGGGGTAAAGGGTTCAAGGAAAGAGCCCACTAGGGACAGAGATGTGGGAAGGGATGACATCAATCATCAAATGCCTCAAGATCATCACCATAAGTATCATTGTATGTCATAGACTCTATATACATGGTTGCTATCTCCTCAAGTGTCAGTAAGATTTGTGATCTTTTTGTAGTTAGAGATCTATAACTCATAGTGGTTTCATCCTACTGAAGGAAAATTGAGGGTTGAACTAATGGTGAAGATGTGGGTTCTCCTCTAAGGCATTTTCCTTTAGTACTAGGTACCCTTGGTAGAAGTGGCAGAGCCATTACTAATGGTGATATAATCTGAATAATACCCTAAACCTGTAGTTTATCTAATCTCTACTGTAAATTGTACATGAGTCTATGTCATGGCCAATGATTCTATGGAAAAGACAAAGTGGGTGACCATCCAGCCATGATAACCTACTAATAGATCTATGTAATACTATACGTAGTGTGATTTATCCATGATCAAGTAACATGTGTAGCATAATATGTGGTTGATGTTATGTGCTACCTACCTAAATCTGAATGACTAGCTCTATATCAATAGATGTAACCATGTCAACTGTATGTGCCAAATGATCTATCTATGGCCCTGAATGTGGATTATATCCTAAGAGTGTAGTGTAATATGCTAAGAGCGATGTAGTATGTGTGATAAGGGTTCTAGAGTCATCTTGATACTCTTCTAGTCTAATTGGTGTAAAGCTCAATCCACATAAATAGTCATCTATGAGTGTGGGTGTTGTATCATCAAGTGAAGTAGCTTGGCAATCTGTATCGACATCATGTACATATGGAAACTCAAAATTTACCATAAGGGGTAACTACGATATGGGAGTCTCATCAACTATAGTAGTAAAAGACAATGGTGTTGTGAGATTATCTGTAACTAGTGAAGCAATTGTGACTACCTAAAAAGTTGTATCTATAAAATCAACTATGACTACTATATTATTGCTGGTGATTGTGTGATTGTAATAGGTGTAGGAAATATGGTTGATGGAATAATTAGAATGGCAAAATATGTTCAAAATGTATAAATGCCAAAATGTTCTAGATGACTTGAAATGAGCAAAAAGGTGTTTAGAAAGGTCAGAAGAGCATGCAGAAAGGACCTATGGATGGGGTATCACAAGCCACACTTAAACTACCAATTTGTACATTTTATATGACTACAGATTTAATAATTGATTGATATTTAATTAATCTATTTTTAAAACAATAATGCCTTGGAAAGGTTGAAAATAACTTTACTTTGTTTTTCATGCAAGTTGTTTTATTTTTATTAATCACATAAATTTAGAAAGTTCAATTGATTTATTAAAAAAGCATATTCACATGCAATTCAATGAATACATTGTATTTGATCTTTATTAAAATGGAGAATGATTTGAATAATTTTAAGAAGTAATTTTATTTTAACTATTTTATATTTCTTCTGATTACACATACTACATATATTTTGTTATTTTGCTATGATTCTCTAATTTTATTATTTCTTTCTAGGCAGTGGTTTAATTTTTATATATTTAAAAATCTTTAGAAACATCAATATGTATCTAAGACATGCACAAATCACTAAAATAACAACTTGTTTGATAAAAACTTCATACTTGAGAAAAGAAATGCCAATACACGAGACATAAATTTTAATGTTCTAAAAATGGAATTGTATACTTTAAAATAGAAAATCAACCAAAGAATTAAAGCCAATAAGACTCCAATTGACGCAAGATAAGAAAACATTTCAAAACAAGTGATAAAATAATTGCCTTAGGGCATGCTAAGAAAATATAAGCCAATCTTAAATATCATATATAAACTAAACACAAATTTGAACACTCTACTCTAAATATAAGTAGCACATATGATTGATCTAGTAAAACAGTATTCTACATTCACTTACCATAAAAACTTAATTTCTAGGATAGATTTTATCATGTGATAGATGGATGATTGTGGTTGATTCAATGGATTTGTCTAATAATTTTATAATATGTAGATATGGAGGATGCTTTATTACCAAGATAATATAAAAAAACATTCAAGGATAAGATGATGTTTATGCAAGATAACTCATGTAATTTACTCTCTCAACATAGAGGATAAACTTAGAATTTATAGATTATAGATAGTGAAATGAATGACTTGGATTAATCTTTGATTTAATTGGCATTTTTTTGTTTTGGATGGTTGAAATTGTTTCTTTATTAAATGAGGGAGTTGGGAGAGTTGAAGGATTTAATGAGGAGGATCAGTAGGTTGGGATTGTATTTGATGAGGAATGGGCATGATTTGATTTGCATTTGACAAGGAAGTTGTGTTTGATTGGATTTGAGACTCAAGGATTTGATTGATTTATTTATTATTTGTATTTAAGTGTGCATGGATTTTTTAAGGACTAATTAAATAAATAATAATGGTTAATTAGGTAGTAGTTTTTGGGATGTTATTTATGGGATTGAATGCGACTATTTTTTAAACTCTTTGATTTATGTGGTGATGTTAGTTGTAATATTTCTAATCGGAATATTATATGATAATTTAAATTCCTTGAAATTGTCTCTAAGATAATATTTCATAAATGTATACTTTGCACTTGAAATAATAATTTGAATAATAAAATGAAATTATATTAATTGTTTAATTTAGAGTTTCATATTTCAAATAATGGAATGTAAATCTTTAAGGATTTCTATCCTTTAAATATAGTTATATAATTAAGGGGTTTCATCCTTAAAATAAATGTAAGATTTGATTCTTTTTCATGTTTATAAATTTGAATGAATTAGTGATGATTCTCTTCCTAGAAATTATTGATTATTAGTACCTTCATAGCCTTTCATCAAAATATATGTCTCCTCCAAGGGTGGAAACCTTATTTATAATTAAATTTTTCTTATTAATTAATTATCTAATGTTGTGTATACCCCTTAAGTGTGGCAATTTTCTTATTGCTAGTTTTTAATTGAAGGAGTGAGTTGTGTTTGAGGATATTATAGACCTCCATTCCTAAAATTACATGTCCTCAAGAAATTGTAAATTGGGATGTTCAAGAATTATCGATCCTTCCCATGAGACATCTTCTATTGGCAAATTTTTCAATGAAATAAATATTGTTTGATACTTATATTTTTTAACTTCATTCCAAGAGTATCAAGAATAGTCTATGATAGTAGAATAATTTTACCTTCCTCATCAATTCAGGTTAATTCCATGGAAGTAATAATATGATGATCATGTGCTCATTTTGGGAAAGACACATGGAAGACATTATGTATGTGGTTGTGCCCTGGTAAATCCAATTTGTATGCTACCTATCCCACTCTTCTTATAATATGGTATGGCCCTTAGAATCAAGAACTGAGTTTTTGGATTTGGAATTATTTTAAGTGAAGATTGTGTATAAGGTTTTAACCTTAAATACACCATATTTCCAAATTCAAAAGTCTGTCCTATTCTACATTGCTCAGTATATAACTTCTATTGATTTTGGGTGTGCTAATGATTATCCTTGAGATTTATTAGGATGTCTTGATGTTATTTTATTATATCCTTTACTCTGAGAATCCTAATATCTTGAATGATTGAGTCTATAGAGGTTTTAACATCATACCCATACAATGCCTTGAAAGGTGACATTCTGAAACACATGTGAAGAGAAGTATTGTAGTAAAATTCTCCCAAGTATAACAGTTTGATGCAAGAATTTTGTTTTTTGGTTACATAATCTAATAAGTACCCATTAATACATTTATTTATGACTTCCATCTAACCATATATTTGAGGATGATAACTTTGTACTTGGGGTTAACTAATACCTACCAATTGGAAAAGTTATTGCCAAAAAGCACTTGTGAACATATAGTGTCCCTATCACTGACTATATTTTTTGGTAGTCCATGAAGTTCATCAATTATTTCATCGATATTGGGTACTAGATATTTAATATTTATGATATTTTTATTTAACTTCTTATAATAAATACACATTCTTAATTTCCCATACTTATTTTAACCAACACAACTAAAGAATCAAACGGACTAGCATCTAGCTCAATATGCCTCATCTCTAAGTGTTCTCTAATGAATTTTTCATTCTCATCCTTAAAAATATTTGGATGTAATGAAGGATTATTTATTAATTATTTAATTCCAAGTTTTAAATTAATGATATGAAAGCCTCTTACTAGGGGTAGTCCAAGTGGTAGTTCTCAAACACCTTAGCATTCTTTTTGATGATAGGTTGAATATCATCATGATGTGTTTCATATTCTTCTTATATGAATATGATCAAACATTGTACCACCCATGATACATTATCCATAT
The DNA here is from genome assembly GCA_037957365.1 of Torreya grandis. Lineage (NCBI taxonomy): Eukaryota > Viridiplantae > Streptophyta > Pinopsida > Cupressales > Taxaceae > Torreya > Torreya grandis. The sequence continues at coordinate 1,810,111 of JARHVA010001890.1, forward strand.
TAAATGTTTTTACCATTATTTATCCTATCACTATCTGAGGGCTAGCATGGGCCATTCCTTTCAAAACTATTTTCCTTCCATCTAGTTTAAACTTAATTTTCATTTTTTTTTTTTTTTTTGGGTAAATTCACCCAATGAATGTAACCATTAAAATCCTAAGACCAAATCTATTTGTCCAATATTAATGACATATAATTTTTAATTTATTTCTTGTCTTATAAATCTTAGATTTAATTATGGAATTATCTTTGTACATGGAAGAGTAAATCCATCGACAACCATTACCATAAATCCCTTGAATTCTTATATTTTTAGAATAATCTTCTTAGAATAATTTTCATCAATAAAATTATGGGAAGCCCCACTATAAACTAAGAATGTAATTCATTTCCATTGAAATTTTATCCTTACTTGAAATTGATGATATAGAGGCACTCTTAAGAGAGTGGAAAATGTTCCTTCTGTGGTCTCCTCCACCATTGTTTGTGATTGGTTTCCATTGTTTAATTTTATTTATTCTTCTTACTTATCACTTTTCGAGCCAACCTTGATGTAGTGAATTTTACCTTTGCCAAAGTAATGGCGGCCTAGAGTCTATGGGTCTTTACAAGTAAAACATAATTTTTCCTCCTTAATTTGTTCCTTATTTCCAATTAATTTTTCAAATTTTATGTCTCAGAAGGCTTAGATTCGATTGTTTGTATTGTTATCCTTTACTCATATGATTTATTTTTAAGTGGACCATGTCCAATTTCCTTAGGTTATATAGGTGGCACATTTAATACTTTTGAATTTTAAATGTCGAAATATAAAGCCTTCTTAGTTTCTTATTGATGTGTTGATGGAGTAAGAACTTAGAGAAAGACTTTCATAGGTTCCATTAATCCTCCCACAAACAATACTATGAGTCTCTTTTGAGACATGTTGGGAACCATTATTGCTAGTTTATGAAATTATGCCATGTATTCATCAACACTATTGTTTCATTTTAATGGTGATAATTTACTAAAATAGACCTCTAGATCTACCCTATGAAACCTTCCGATCAATCTTTTCATAAATTTGTCATCTGAATTATTATGGCTATGTCATTCGGTGACGCATCCATAGAACCAACATTCATGGGTTTTAACTTCCAAATGGAGAGTTGGATATTTTATGGCTTCCTCTTCCATCATTAGACATAATGAAAGATATATATCCAGGTTTTGTATCCATTCCCTAACCATACATTTGCTTGTTCCATGAAAAGGTGATAGTGACATTTTACCTAATGCATGTTGCATATCCCTTTATCTATTTTGGAGTTTATATTATAGGTGAGATACACCTCCATTTTTCTCTCTTTGACATATAATTTTGTAGGGTATTTACCCTTTGTATTCACCTCAAAAGTGATTTATATGATTTGAAGCAAGTTATTATATCATCATCAAATGATTTTGGAATTTATTTATCTAGTTCTTATCTAAGAATGAAAGTTGGTTAGAAATGTTGATATCATGATGTGGTGTTTGTTTTAAACTTAATTTCAGAGATGGATAAACTAGCTTATACCTTTTGTGTATTGCAATCCATCATCATTTTCATGGTAAAGGTCATTTATGCCACTGTATTTGATCATTATTTTTTTTCTTGGATAAGTTTATCTAACCTCTCAATATCTATATCATTTACCATTTCCAATTTTGGTTGGCTTTCCTCCTTAGTTTTATCTCTCCTTCATAATATCAAATATTTTTATTATTATCTTGCATATGATTTTTATTCCATAGGCTGGCAGGATCAAAAGCTTTGATACCACTGTAATATTCCTAATTAGAATATCATACAATAATATAGATTCCTTTAAATTCTTCTTAAGATAATATTTAATAAATATATACTTTACACTTGAAATGATAATTTAAATAGTAAAATGAAATTATATTAATTTTTTAATTTAGAGTTTCAGATTTCAAATAATAAAATGTAAATCTTGAATGTGTTCCATCCTTGAGCTAGTGAGATGACAAGGGTTTTCATCATTGAAATTTAGTTATATAATTAAGCGGCTTCCTCCTTAAAATCAATGTAAAATCTAATGCTTGTACATGGTTATAAGTTTGAGTGAATGAGTGATCATCCTGTTTCTCCCAATTATTTATTATTAATACATCCATAGCCTTCCATCAAAAGATATGTCTCTTCCAAGGGTGGATACCTTCCTTATAATTAATTTCATTGATTAATTAATTAACTAATTTTGTGTATTCTCCTTAACTATGGCACTCTTCTTTTAATTTTCCTTAAGTGTGGTGATTTCCTTATTGCTAGTTTTTAATTGAAGGTTGAGTTGTGTTTGAAGATATTTCATTAGTGTAGACTAGTTATGAATGCTTTGTTTATATAATTAAGGTGTATTAAGTTTTAATAATGATATGGATTATCATGAACCAATGTTAAAATCCAGGTGGTAGAATTAAGGTATCTACACATAGGTTAGATATAAACAAGGTAATTATTACGTGTGATTGATAATAAATCAAGAAGGTTATACCCATGAAAATCATACAAATATGATAAGAGGTTTTTTAATATACATGTGTGTATTAAAAAATCATATAATTTGAGATTAAATTAATACTAACATCTCCAATTGACCTATACCATATTGTCTTTTCTACACTATTTATGGTTCAAAACCATCATTATTTAGTATCTCATAGTGAATTTACCAAATGTTTACATGGATATCAGACCTAATATCATCACTTCCCATATTTTTAAAATCATATCCATAAGTTCATCTTCCAATTCCATTATATTCCAATAAAAATATTGGACCATAGGTGGGAAGCATACTCTCTAGTCTAATTGAAGACACCTTCTGATATGAGTAATTTGTTATTTTCATAGGCAATATGCTTCAAATAATTATCAATATATTACATAATTATAACTATATATTAATTTTATAATATCTCCAACCACTTTTGCAAGATGAATTTTAAAAATGTTTTAAACTTTTATGATTTCATCTATGAATTTCAATGTATATATAAGTAATTACTCATCCCAACTTTTCATCACCTTCCCATGATTATTATACATGAAAATATCAGTAATGGATTATGTATGAATGTACCATATGGGGTTAGAATCTATAATTGGTGTTAGATGCTATGAATCAAATTTGAGAATGAGCTGATGTATGTAAGAAGTATGTTTACTTCTTATATTTCCCCTACATCATTTTATCTTTCTCGATCATATTCAATAATCTAGTTGCAAACTCAAGTTATGAATGTCACTTTAACGACTGAAGTCTCTAGAATAACATTTTCTCAAGTTATAGTCTACCAAAGGCATCTCTTCTTCACTCTTATCAATCAATGGCCATTAAATATCCATGAATAATTTGATACCACTCTTGAAGCAACCTTGCATTCTTTTAATGGATGAATTTTTAGAATATTCACTATCATTTTTATATTAGGGGAAAGAACATTGAGATCACTATTATTCTTACTTAATAGTTGGTGGAACTATTGAAATGCCTATGACTAGAGGAGATGAAAATTTGAGGGTCCAATGACGAAGATTCATATGGAGCAGAGGGTTACATTAGAGGCAGATAAGAAACTAGAGGAGGTAAATGGGTAGGAGATGGAATTTTAAGTGAACATAGAGGACCTGTAATGACTAGAGTTAGAATTATGGGTACTTAGGATAAATTTTTTATTATAACATTTGACATTTTTATCAATTCATCGTAGTCTAATTGTAAGTTTGAGATTGTTGTGTAAAAATCTCATTGTATAAAATTAAATCACATAGTATTTAGGTTGTTAGTTGGTTAGTTGGTTTAATCATTAATTTATTTATGACATTAATATTATTATGGTCCTATTTTATAAGGATATTTTATAATTTTTGAAAAATATTATGAACACTATTATTTTTATAAATAAACCTTTGTCTTATTAATTTTGTTATTTGAATTAATAAAATATTTAGTTCACCAATATTTGGTGTCAGTGTATTATATGAACCTAGGGAAAGATGTTGTTGAAGTTAGAAAAGAAAAAACATAGACCTATGCATTCATTCTCAAGGTGATTAATACAAAGACACTAGATTCAACATAGGGTGCATATATTGATAGGAGTTTGCTATTTTATGGCTCCATCTTGTATTCAACATGCCAGTGCAATATAAAATATATAAAATAGCATGCAAAGTGTAGTTAAATCCTGTTTGGGTTGTGATTAATTTCTATTTAGGACATGCTATTAGTTTTTGCTATTCTACTAAAAAAAGTCACCATTCTCTAGCCATTCTCAACCCAAATATCAATAAAATGGCACAACCCATAAACTTTGAGTTATATTCAGCCATAAAATTTAAAAAAATAATCTTGAGTAGAAATAACTAGTCAACCTTTAACATTTATAGTCGACGAGGAGCAATTAGTAAACTTTGACACATAAGTGAATTGTAAATCGTTGTTTTAAATTTTTGAGTTTTTAAACCAATGTTTTAGTTTCCATGGAAATTTAGGATTAAAAGGTGAATTTATTTTGTTCCCTAAATTAAAATAAAGTAGCTTTATTTAGACAAAAGTTGAAGATTTATATTAAAAAATCCATTATAAAATCCTTTGGAATAAATTAAAACATCGATAGGAAAATTAAATAGACCCAAATGCCAAAAAATGGTAAAAATGTTTGATTGATGGTATTAAACCACATAGAATTTTTTTTTTTTTTTAAATATAAACCAAAAATGTATTTTAATTTGTGTTTTTTACACAAAAAATTAAAATGAATTTTATACTAGAAAAACAAGAATGAGAATAAGATAGACCCAAAATTTTACTACAATCCTAAAAAACAAATTTTAGAATTTTCATACAACCATTATGGTTTTTATAATATAAAACAAAATGATTTTTTTCAATCTTTGGTAGGTCCTTAAATCCAAACTAATTCTCTGTGTTACAAACCATGAATACTTTAAATTTGAAATTTTGCCAAATTCTATAATATTTCATATGAGATATTTATATTATTTTTTATTATAATATAATATAAAAATGAAAATATAATTTATTTTTTTAGTTTCCAAGAGTTAAAAACAAAATCAAAACACACTATGATATTATCAAAGCTCAATATCAATGTTCAATATTAGTGATGCCTTTGGATCACATTTAAGGGTTATGTTATAAAATTTTATTTAGTGTATCCATCACTAATATATACATGAAAATTCCATTTATCCTTCATAGATATAAATAATCATGGATAAATAAGGTCAAATAAAAAATTTTAATCTTTCCCTCTATTACCCATTTACCACGATCATTAGGAATAACTCTTTGTAGGTGGAAAGTCAAGGTATACAAGTAAGTTATGGATACATATGAAAAAATACATATAAGTAAGTATCATTGTTCATACTAATCCTTTTCGATTATTTTTTTGGTACCACATACCATTCTTCTAACATGTAAATAAATGTTTCTTTCATTTATCATCAAGTATATCAAAATGATGAACTTATTTCAATTAAAATGGGTATATAGGAAGGGAACGTATATCGATAGGTGAGGTATATCAAACTGACAATATAGAAAAAAGGATCCTATTTAAGTTATAAATAACCAATCGATCACCCTCTGTCAACTTGTTCAAAGTGGTTGGAAATAAACTAAATTTTTTTATTCCATACTCTTAACTTTTCATGGTGATAACTATATTTTATATAAAACCAAAATCAAAACACATCTATAATTTGAATAAATTTAAGTCGTTATTAGTATCACATTCACCTAACATAACTATGAATTTTATCAAATAGATCAATTTTATAAGGTAAAGTAATATATAAAGTTGATTATTATATTTGGGGCAATAGATGAGGTACAAATACATATCTATGAGGCTAATATAAAAATGGAAGGTTGGGATAAGATCTAAACAAGGGGCCAAAAAAATAAATCAAAAATATCCATCTTTGAATGTAGCTTCACTCTCTCAAATTTAAGACATGTAAAAAAGTATAATCTTTTGTAAGTCATATTACAACTCTAGGGCCTCACTATAAGGATTAGAAGAGAAAATTATAGATTCCTCTCTTTTACCAATTATATTTTGAGAATTTACACCCTCATATATATTTTGTTTTACCACCTAAAATGTCGTATCTCAAAAACCAACATTTGAAAATATTTTTAAAATTTTGTCACATGAAGAGTCCTTGCACGCATAAAATTGATAATAAGAACATGCTCATGATTCTAATAAATAGAAAGGGAAGAGACCTGTAATATATTCTAAATAATACGAAAATAAAGACCATAAGAAAAATAAACAAAGTATTTAATAATAAAAATGTACCATTATTTATGGTATAAAAGGTTATGAACAAAAATATTATTTCTATATTTCACTCATGTAGGGCTTGTCTAGTAATATTAGGCCTAATAACCTATAATTATCACAAGAAAACAAATTAAAATACCATGAGAACAAAAATTTAAAAAATAAATAACATCAGCGAGGGAACATTTTTGAATAGGAAGAAACACACTTGGATGACCAATTCCTCTATGCTTCATAATTTCATGATAAATTTGCTTTAAAAGGTTCTATCTGGTATGTATATTCTAGTTCAACTTAGCACATTATCATAATACAAGATTAGTTCCATAGTTTTAATGAGACACTCATAAAAATAATGTCTCTTTAGGTGGTGATACATATTATCATGTCCAAGGGAATGGTAACATTTCCTTACCATTTTAATGAGATAATGGAAAATTATACATTTTTTTGTATGCCCCAAGATCCATTAAGAATATTATATTTATTAGTTAATTTCTTGACCTACTAAAAATGAGTAACAAATATGTGTCTCATCATCGATAAGTTGGAAAGCTAAAAAATCATTGCTTGAGCATCTAAACATGGGATAATGTTACAACTTGACTTTGTTTAGTAGCATAATTAAGAACTTATTGGAAAAGAATTAGATGCAACTAATTTAAGGTATTAAATACATGGGTGTATGAATTTTGTATATTTGGTTTTAATCAGCCGTAATAATATGGTACAAGGATTCCCTCTACTAAAAAATAATGCATATATCTCCCTAATTGTCTAGTATGAAAACAACATAAAGCATCATTGGTACAAGTACCTATATATATTTTGTAAAATTAGATATCATGCATACAAGTTTATGTAGAGCCATGAGACCTAGTCACCATGGGTTTCAATATTTTCATCTCTATGTTGATTACTAATCATGAAAAATATGGGTATATTATGTAAAGATTGAGGACAAAACATTCAATTTTTTCAATGAATTAAAATCCATTATAGAAATTAAATATGGAATTAAAATCAAATCTATCTACTCATATTATGGGAGGAATAAATCAGTGAACCATTTTTGGTATATTTGAAAGAACATAGTATTCACTAAAAAATGACTCCACCTTATACTCCACAACATAATTATGTTACAAAAAGGTTAAATTGTTCTATCATTTAAGTGGTGTGTTGTATTATCAAGAACTCATGTATTAATTTACATAATGTGTAGAAATAGTATGCACAATGGTTTATATTTTAAACAAGTCACCTATTGTAGCTCTTGATGGAGTGACTTCACAAGAAGCATTGATAATGAGTAAAATCTCAACAACTCATCTTCAAGATTTTGGATGTAAGGCATACATACAAATTATAAAAAATAAGATAAAGGCACCATATAAAAAGATCATGACATACATCTATTTGAGATATAGTGAATAATCAAAGGTTTATAGAATTATGGATCCAAAAATAAGAAACATATACAACATCAATAATGTTGAGTTTGATGAGAATGGTAAGTCTTATCTTACTTCAACGCATTCACCTGATTCAAAAATCTTACATGTAGATGATAAAATCATTAATAGTGAAAATTATGATGGGGATAATGTTTATGATTAGTCATATATTTTGGTAAAATCACCTAGAAGAATAGTTAAAAATGTGTAACCTAAATGGAATATTAGTAAAATATGATATTCTAAAGTAGATGAAATTATAGACATACCCAACACTAAACTAAGGACTTAAAACATGAATCTATAAGTGGTAAGTTTGGCCTTAATGAGAATAATCATTGAATCAATTGAACCCTTCATGGTTCACGAATCCATAGATTCAAAACCTTTGAAGGATGACATGAATATAAAGTATCAATAATTGATGAAAAATAACACATGGAAGCTTATATATTTAAAACAAAATAAGCAACCAAATAGTTTTAAATGGGGTTTGAAAATAAAAATCAAATAAAATGGTAGTATTTGTAAGCACAAAGAACAAATCATAAAATGGTATGCTAAAAATAATACATTTAATATGAGGAGTTTTTTCCTCCACATCCAAAATCAAGACTATCATAATGTTATTTTTTTGGGTTATATAGTTTGGCTCAAATGTTCACTAAACGGATTGTTAGGATTAGATTTCACATTACGTAAATTTGGATATTTACCAAGTGGTAAATAATAATAGGTTAGTTAATTAGTATTTGGTATTAATATTATTATAAATAATATTACAATATTTGGTTAAAGTATATTATCTATTGAGATATATTGTTATAAGTTATAACAATATATCATATATAGAATATTAAGAGATCTTGGGTGAGAAAAATTAATGAAGAGATACTAGGAATCATATTCATATATACATGACATTCTTGAATGATTAATAAATAATAATATAGTAGAATATTATTCTGTGATTAAAATTTTCTATGTGCACTACAAACTTATTTCTGTTCAGCTCTTTGAATTCATAATAGTGGTAACAAATTAGGCAAATGGTCTACTAAATCTATGAAGGGGTAGATCTATTGATTTTGATGGTTACCCCTATGCATGAATATAAATATGAGTAGAGCTTTTTTAGTTAGTATTAGTTTATGTTATTTATATGAATCATTCAATAGATCCTTATTACTTTGTAAACGTAGCATTATATCATCCGTAGACCATTCTCTAAAGCATCGTTTACAAGACTACAACTAGAATGGTAATTTTTATATATGCAAAATTTATTAATACTTGTTGAATTATCCAAGTATTCTATCAAAAATAATAGAATAGAAAATGTCATTAGGTCTCTTGAAAAAGAACTTCTAGACTTGCATGTGTCTTCCTATCTACTCAATGCCATCTTCCACAACTTACTCTACGATCTCCACTTTTAGTCGTATGATCCATGAAATGATTTTCTTTGGATTAAATAGACCTATATATTTTCATTAATCATCATTTGTATATATTTTTTGTTTCTAAGATGTCATGAATATGTGAGTGACATAGTCTCCCAGTTTTTAAAAATTCTAGATCTATTATTTTATGTTGTATATCATCCAACTATATATTCTGATATCCATTTGTCATATTGTGCATTTACTATCTTCAAACTTGCAAGAAACTCAAATGAATCTCTAGGATAAACATAACATTTATTTCTACCAAAAGTTAAGTTTTTTTTAAGAATTCAATCATAAGTTTTAAATATTTTAGTTTTATTTGCATTTTGATATGTGTCAAAATGTATAAATAAGGCTTTAGCTTTTATTTAGACGTCTAAGTCTATATAGGCATATGTTTAAAGATAGGGTTTTATTTTTATTGTTTATAAACATTATAATAGTCTTTTGTCATACTTATGTGTCAATATCAAAATTCCTCAAGATGTTAGTGTATATTTGAGTTCTTAGTTAAATTTATAATTATAGCTTCTATTATTATTATTATTATTATTATTATTATTATTATTATTATTATTATTATTATTATTATTATTATTATTATTATTATTGTTATTATTATTATTAAAAGTCAACATCAAAAGAGTCATTCATTGAATTCTAGGTATTATAATAAGTCACATTGTAGGTTGAATAAAAAAGTAATATTTCATTACTTTTTTACAATAAATATTTGTTATGTCATTTTATTTGGTCATCAAAGTCAAAACCATTATTGTAATGGATACAATATCAGATGTACATGTCATGTAGACTATGGGGGGATTTCTCCTCAAAATATGCATAGAATTGAGCTTCATCGACCTATGTGCTATGTAAGAAGCTTATTCTAGTATATGCTAGAGGACACAAAGAGGTTGGAGGTCTTTCAGTGAATTCTCATCGGTTACCAATGATGAGGTCGTACCAATGATGTGGTGTGTTTTTCATTTTTACTATGTGTTTTCAAAGTAAGAACAAAAGAATATGCCTATTCAAGATATGTAATTTGTGTGCAAATTCCAAACATAATTCCTTGAGGTGAAAACATTGTGAAAGTATATAAAGCATCAATATAAGTTAGTTCATGGGTATTGAAAGGGTTTATGGTAGAGATCTAGAAAACCATAAGAGGTGAAAAATTAGTGGGTCATGTTCATGTCCAGATTTGTGATTAACATATAAAATAATGGGAGGACTGTGACTCTTTTTATATCAAGGTCATGAGTCAAATAGGCATGCTACAATGGGTGAGCATATTGTAGGTGAGAGTTTGAATGTTTTTTCACCATGCAAAAACTATGGTGGGGAATATTAGGATTAGTTTTCACATTATGTAAATTTATGTATTTACCAAGAGGTAAATTGTATATGTTAGTTAATTAGTATTCAGTAGTAATATTATTTTAAATAATATTACAATATTAGGTTAAAATACATTATCTGTTGAGATATATTGTTATAAGTTATAACAATATATCATATATAGAATATTGAGAGATTTCGGGTGAGATAAATTAACGGAAATATTATATGAATCATATTCCTATATATATGTAATATCCTTGAATGATTAATTAATCATAATATAGAAAAATATTATTGTGTGATTAAAATTTTATATGTGCACTGCAAACTTATTTGTGTTTGGATCTTTAAATTCATAACATGGATGTGAAAATAACCTTTATAAATGAATATCTATAGAAATAAGTCTACATGTCTCAGACCAAAGGTTTTACCACACCTTTTAAATAATAAAAAGTATTTACATTAATTAAACCATTATATTGACTCAAAAAATATCCTTGAGCATGGTATATAGAATTTAAGAGCAGCTCATTGAACATGGATTATAGATGACTCCTTATGATTAAAATATCTACCTCAAACAATAAGGGGGTATATTATTTCTATTTTTTCTATATTTATATGATCTATACAACATCAAAATTTAAACCAAGATTATTTTGGAAATGAAGAAAGATCTCAAAATATCTTGAGCTTCTATACTATTATCTAAGACTGACAGTATAACAAAATGAGAACCACATATTTTGTCCCAAATTTAATATATCATGTAAATATTTAAATTAAAAATAGATGATGTATTTTAAACATATTTCTATACTAATGTATAAAAGGATTCATTAATTTTGTATATATGCATCACCACAAGTAAATAAAATCTCTATAAAGAGTTGATTGGGAGTCTCATTTACTTGACCTACATTAGGTCAAACATCAGCTATATTTTCATTTATTTCTCATTTTTCCTTTAGGAGATAAATATATCTCATTATAATGAAAAATTACATACTAAGATAGATAAAATTTACAATTCATTATGGCCTATAATGCAATAAGAATGATGAATTATTCTTGTTATTGTATTCTAACTCAGATCCTATAGGTAATATTGATGACATAAAATCTACTTATAGATTTGGGTTATTTTTGGGATATGTCCCTATATCATCAAGGAATTATAAATAATTCTCCATTTCTTGATTTTTTGTTTAGTAATTTATCTATTAGGAACAAGAGTTATCTATGAATTGATATAAATTATGTCACATACTTGAAGGATTAGGAGTACCATAGAAGAAACATAAAATAATGTATTACAAAAATGAAGGTAATATTAATTTTTTACCAATATATTGTTTTATTATCCCATAAAACACAATGAGGTATATGTACATTTCATGTATGAACGTGTTTAACAAGACAACATTTAGCTCCAATTTTGACTGATATAAGGACAATGTGCAAATGTCTTCACCAAGTCACTTTCATGGGATAAATTTGAGGCATTCAAATAACATCACTCTTATTCACTTGAGACCATGTTGAATTAATGGGAGGAAGGTTACGATCATGTTAGTCTTACAATTTTATGTTAGCGATTAACATAAATAAATGAAAGGATTGGGAGGAAATAACTTTAATTAGATGTATTTAAGAGGTAATATGTCTCTTATTAATAAATTTGAGTCTTAGTGAGGAGTATCTAGCATGGTATCTACCATGGGTATTATCAAACATCTTTGCTTGATTAGGTTCTTGTTCACCTTCACTGATACACACTATTGTACTTGATTGTAAAAGTTTTAAATTTAAAATAGAGATAGTGGATACAATGCTTGTGTGGTATTACATTTTTTAACTTTGGATGATCTCACACTCATGGAACTTCAATGTAATATGATTTTTATTAAACCACTTATCTTATATATACATACCAATTGGGTAAGTACTTATAAATATGTCACTTCATATAAATCAATGTTGGATTCCAAATAATATAGATATTAAAATCTATATGTATACATAGAGTCTTCTATCTCACTTTTATCATCAATTATCCCCTCAATAATCCTTTATAATTTGAAATATTTCAACTTATATAGTTATTTCATGGATAATATATTCTTTAGACTTCAAAATCATCTTCAAAATTAACCTAGTAATCCTAAATTATGGGTTCATGATAATAGATAGGCCCCAACATGAGATGATTCCTTAAAACTTATTTTTTGTCAAATGGAAAACTTTTGGTTTATAACTAGATAAATAATTGAATCATTATAGACTCAATATTTTTTGCATCAAGAGTAGTCTTACACATGTATTGACCTAGTGTAAAATGAAATTGAATCCTAATGATATGCTTTTCTCCACACATTTTTTAAATCTCCACTAGCTACCTGTAGAGTTCTATGAGAATCATATTATCTTTAGCATATATTATATTTTTATATAGGATCCCATAAAATCAAACAACTACGATGTAATTTAATTCTTGTAATTTTATTTAATGGTGCCATTAATGTTTGGTCGAACTTACAACTTAGTCAAAGATTAAAATTGTTGTATAGTCATCCATAAACCTTACAATAAAAATAGAAATCACATCATTTATGTAGATAAAATGTTATTTAAATTTGAAAAAAAATAATATTAGGATAATGGTCATAAATCATTCTTACAAGAGTGAAATTTTGATTTCTAATGAGAGTAGTCCACTCCCATAGTATTACAACCATACTACATGAATCAAGAAGTTATGTAAATATGTTTGGTGGTCTCCATGTTTTTAGTATTATCATGTAGGTTATAAATTATTATGTGGCCCTAATCTATAACATTATTTCCCTAGAATATGACATTTTTTATCATACACATCCATTCGTGTCACTTGTATTCAAGTTTCTCATTACTTTGTCCAGTAATGTGAACATATTAGATAACTCTTCATGAAAATAAGATATGGATATAGATAAATAAATATTGAGGTAGTGTTTATCTTCTTATTATATATAGGTATTGTTTACCATCTTCAAGCATTGCTTTGTATTTTTATCCCAATATTGTTACATAATTTTACTTTCCCATTGTCATTATTTCATCATGAGGTGTAACTCTGAGTGTCATGTTCAATGAATGGACATTGAAAATACCCCATACTACATCATAAGTAGTCCTTAACTTCTTATTTTTTTTGTTATATTATTTATCACATGCGATCATAGGGTCTATATAGTAGACTAAGTTTAGAAACAAAGTAGCCATTGGGAGCCCACTATCAAAGATGAATTGTGAAATAAAAAATGCTTACCATCATACATTCTTTTTAGGATATCCTTTAGGTTGATGTGGATAAATTCAAAACATCTAATAGTAGGAATTATAGTCTAAAAAATATACATGGACTTGTATCCCATATACATTCAATTCATTCCCATGGAGTTTATTGCACAAAAGTTGTACTCAGCAAGAAGTTTAAATTTTTTATATGTGTCACTTGAAGGGAGAAATTATTTATGATCATGTAAATATAGATCTAAAATGGTAAAAAAGTAGAAAAAAACACTCAAAATCCCTTTTGTGTGTTGTACAACCTGATCAAAACTTCAAGGTGCTCGTAGTATCTCAAAAATGTAGACTATCATGGAATGCAAAAAAAAACACTAAAATATAAAATAAATTATGCTTTCACAATTCATCTAGTCAAAAATAATTTTTATTTAAAAATATGACAAATTTTTGATGCTCAACATTTTGGATTATATTATGTGATACTTCATCAGGAGAAAGAAATCATGAGTAGAATAATAGGACCTGACATCCTTTAAGGTTTGAGGAAAATAGTTGTTACAAATAGTTTCTAAAAAGAAAAATATATGTTATAAATATTTTATGAAATGAAATTTTTATCTGCTACAAAGAGTTTATAAAAGAAAAAAATAAAAAATATAACAAATAAACCACAAAAATAATCATGATTAAATTATTATTTTTAAATAACCAATGTTATTCAAACATGGTTTAAACCAAAAAAAAAATCAAAAAATTTAAAGGAAGTAATTTTATATATAAAATTATAAATACAAAATGAACACAAATATTAAAATCATAAATCTAAGGAATAAATGTCAAGTGTCATAAATAATTATATTTCCAAGCATGTAGTTATAGTGATGAATATTCATAATATGTTAGTATGTAACTATTTATTGAATTCAAAATAAATTTAATTTAGGTTGTGGTTAATTTGACATAAATGATATCATAAATATTATTAAAAACAATAAATATTTCCTAATATTATTCAAATAATAATATTATTACTATTACAAAATAATCAAGGAAAATTATAATACAAAATTATATAAGACACTATTTAATGACAAAATGCTAGTAATGAAAGAGATAAGATGAAAATACCAAAACTTATAAATAAAAAATAAAAATAAAAAAATGCAAAGGAATCAAAATAAAATAACAACTTGACCAATGACTTAGAGGAGAGCTAAAGAAGAAAGTCTAACTCCTATAAACCATAGGCTTCTATGAATGACTATTTCCTAGTTCCTCATATCTATTTAAACTCTTTGGGTATTTTAATATTTTAATGACCTCCCTTAAATTTTTTTTTCCAGAAGTGGTCATCCAAAATAATGAATCTAACTTAATCTTTGTTAATGGCATGATTTATCTTGAAAGAGTGTTTTGCAAGCTCTGATTTTTCTATTTTTTCTAGATAAATATCTGAAACATGTTTCTTCATTCAATTAGAATCCATTTTTCATGAAGAATTGGGAAATAAAAGTGTGCAAAAATGGAATGAAAAATTTTGAGATATTTTTATTAAACCATATAAATAGATAGGAGGAAAGAAAGACAAAAATGAGGAAATATAGTAGAAGGCACACATGAAGTAATAAAAATGAAAATAAAAGTAATATTCATGTGATACTAACCTTGGTAATGTAAATCAGAGGTGAAAATGTGCCAACCCTAATGAGCAAGGCCATGTAAATTTTTTGAGTGTAATATGATAGAAAATTTTGATCTTTGTGTATAGCTAAAAATCTTTGGAATCCTTTTACACCTTCAAATCTTTCCTTAGGAATTAATTACCATCTATATGTTACCAATAATAAATTTTACTACACTATTTCCATAATTATTTTATCATGCTAACTCCATCCACTTTAATCCTTAACTATCAAACTTGAAGAAGTTATAAAATTTACTACATTTAATTTCTAAAATACCCTTCACTTCCTCTCTTTTTCAAACTTTCTCTATACAATAGCACCTTTTGAACTTAGTCATATATTTTTTATATGTGAAGAGGCATATCAAAGTGATATATTCTATTTATCTGATGTTTCTCACATTCTTCACTTTTTTCCTAGTGGGTACTTTCATAACTTCACCCATTTTTTACCCTATGGGAACCCCACCTAAATAAATTTTCCATGAACTTAGGAACTTCTCTAGGTACACAAACTATGAAAAATTATGGGGAATATTTTGAGGTGAAGATGAAATTTTAATGCCAAGTGATTATATTTAAAATTTATCTTTGGTCCAAGATCTAGGCATTGAAAAAATTGGAAATATCAAGAAATTAATCTATTAATTACATTAGTTTGTATCTATTTTATTTGAGCCTAGAGGTTAATTTTATTTCATTTCACTATTATCAATAAAGTTTTCTAGAATAATGGAATTTAAGTAGTCAAACCCATCATAGGTTGAGATGGTTATTGGGGATAATAATAATTTTAGTTTCTTGTGCTCATTATCATGCATTAAATCTAGGAGTGTTTCCTACCACTCTATGCCTACATATTTTCCCCTTGGGATCGAATGATGTTGTTTTGGTCATGGATTTATTAGATGCCTAGATATTTCAAATTAATTTATATACTGAGACAATTCTATGTAGGTATGACTTTGGCATAAATATGGTTATCTCTAGTTTTCTAAGTTGAGTTCCGCTTTATATGATTTCCATGATGCAACTTAGGTGGAACATCCACAAATGTTTCTATCTTTATTCCATAAAGGTGAGTGATAGATTTTAGGATTAAGATGATGAGACTAAATTATATTGCCACCCTATTTTCATGAGATTGTTGTCATTTTTATGGATGTGTTTCTTAACATGCCCCCATGAAAATATATAGAGTTCTCCATTAACCTTACTTAAGGGGATTAACTAATATCTAACGCTCCATATATGATGACTATGCTTGAGATGAGTGATCCTAATATTTATCTATAAAATAATTTAAAAAGAAACATATTATCATAAGTGTGTCTCATTGGGTTGCACCAATGATATTAATTCATAAAAATGATGTATCTCTCCATTTATGTAATTGATTAATATAGATTAAACAAGATAACAATTAATAAATGTTATTTTTATCCCATATTAATTATTTATATGATCAATTTAAGGGAGATAGAGTACTCTCTAATATTGAATATTATTTGGATTATCATTGAATATTAATATGATATTTTGATATCCATAAGACTGCTCCCAAGAAATGTTACAACCATTATGATTTTACACTGGTACCTTCTGGGTTAATTTTTATCCTACAATTTTTTAAGATAATTATGAATATCATATTCCACCTTCATCACTTTGTCGTTGTATTTGTTGATGATATATTGATTTACTTTGACATAGTAAAGTAATACTAAAAATAGATAAAAAGACTTATTTAGTGTATTCATAAGCACCATCTTTATAGTATTTTTATCAAATGTGATTTAATTTAAATATATATTGTGTATATTAACCATGTTATTTATATAAAGTGAATATTTTTGGACTCTTCAAAGATATTAATTATTATATAATGGTCACCACGAACTTTAGTGACTGGAGTACCCAATTTCATTGGGTTAGTATGCTATTATAAAAAATATATATAAAATTTCATCTTCAAATCCCATCCCATCACTTCCATTGAGAAGAAATGGAATAGGGTTTTATATACAAGAGTGTGAATAGGCCCTTCATATTTTGAAAGAGTGACTAACCAATCGACAAATCCATAAAATTATCAATCTAGAGTAAATTTTTTTAGTTTGTATTAATGCCTTTAAAGTGGGTATTTGAGTGTTTTTATGTATAATGATAGGTTGGTATCTTATGGGTCAGAAAATATCAAGGAATAAGAGATAATATATCAAACATAAGATTTGGAGTTTGTCATGATAACTCATGATCTTGTGTGATGGCACCATTTCTTGATTTATAAAAATATATTTAATAAGTGACTGTTTGATCCTTTTGGAGATATTCTATTAGCGTAATATCAACACTAATTGAAATTGTTAGATAGAACTAATATGTAAAAAACCATTTTAGTATATCAAAAATCAAGGAAAAAGAGAATACAGTCATAAATTACCTTAGTTGGACATGTCATATTCTAGTTATGATGAGAGTAAGGAATGATTTTAGAGAGTCAGAGGCTAGGAATTTGAGGATGAATCATAGACAATGATATGGTCCTATGGAATATATATGATGAATGTAGTATTTATTGGTAAGATAAATTACATTTTTAGGACCTATTTCTTATGATAAATTCCAAAAGGATGTCTGTATAAGTGGTGGGGGATGTGATAACAATTTAAATCTCTATTTTGTACACATCCTTTATTTTCACATGATAGACTTCATCTATGATCTTAGATATTTTGAGATTATTTTATGTAGTTGCAATGATATATATTTTTGACTAAGTTGGACATGATAATTCTAGCCTTTATGTTGATTTGCCATGAGGAATTCATGTTATTATATTGACACGTTTGTAACGGTTATGGGAATGATTGATATGATTGCCTCTATTTATATTCATATGATTTATCTATGGATGGTTTAATGAGTCTTGGATTATAGCATGCTTATTATACTCATATTGTCTTTCCATTTATCTATTGTACTATTGAGATATTTGGAGTTAACATATTTTAAATAATTGGATGTTTATGTATTTTACATGATTAGATACTAGATCTTATAATCATTTATGTAGCATGTGTTATTGTATGTACTTGTGAAATGTACACTATGGAGTTGGTTTTGTGAATCTATATGTTTCATATAGACACAAGTGGTTATATTTTTTTAGATTATATGATCATTATATGATTCATATAATTCTATGGCTATAACATGATATTTGGATATTATATCATTTTTATTTTATAAATTATGTGAATATTTTATTGTATTGAATGAGTTTAGGAGTTAAAGGTGTTCAAAGGAATAAATGGGGAAAATAAATTTTCCATTAACCCAAATACCACACCTATCCTTAGCATTACGTAGAGGAACTTTAGCTAGTGAAGATGCTTCTACTCAACCCACACATGCTTCGATCACATTATGCCTTTAGAAAGCATTGCATATTAACTTTATTATACCTTGAGAATGTGGATCACCTATCACACTTGATAAATAATTACCTTCATTAATAATTCCTAAGTAATAAGGATCCTTTATGGAACCCATTCCAAAGGGCATATATTCTTGGATTACCATTGAAGAAAAAAAAACAAATTTCATTAATCAATTTATTATATTTTAATCAGTCAAAAATGAGATGCCTTGGATGTGTGAACCTTAGGGAAATTCTAATAATATTTATTAACTATGATTGAACTCATTAATATTTTTTTGGGGGTGAGTGGAGATGAAATAATGGAGGGAACACATTTTCATTATTGAATGGATGAAAAAATGAAACAACCTACTCTCTTTTGGTATAAAAATAAAGACTCATCCCCTAATTCTAACTAAAATATAAATTTTAATATTTCATAATAGATTTACATAATGAAAAAAAAAAGGAAGAACAAATAAATAATATCATTGCATTAGTTAATGTATGTCTTATACCTTGTTATTACTTTAAAATTTGCATAAATTGTTAAACTGTTATGTTGGAATGACCTTAGTATATGGAAATACTTTGATAAAATGGGAAATGAACATAAATGGAATTTGGGGGATATAAATGTTTGCTTTCTAGTTCCCTTAAGCCTAGAAGGAACTAATTTTGGGTCCTTAAAGGATGTATTCTAGCTTCCATTATAATCTTGATCAAGAATTCAAGTATGTAAATGAAATGACCACAAATTACATGTGATGAAATGTGTTTCCTATTGATATTATTATACTTACCTCTTCTTAAATTTCCATGGATTATTTAACTTTCCCTATTTTTGTTTGATTTCTTATGTAATTTC
>JARHVA010001890.1:1837500-2032500 GCA_037957365.1 Torreya grandis
TTCCTTGGACTATGATGCTTTAGTATCAAAATAATGGTGTTATTTGACTTAATTTACTATTTAAATCATTAAGTGATAAGTGTTATTAAATTTCCATTTTTACTAATTATCTTTCCAAAAGGTTGTATCATTATATCACCCTAGAGTATTTTGACCTAGAGAGCTAGTTGGAATTTCCTTTTGGATTTAAATCCTTTGCATTGACCTACCTTCCTTCCACAATCACCATGGCATTAAAACATATTTTTAAAAATAATATTTTTGGACCATTTAGACCATATGTGGTTTGGTTGCTAAAAAAAATTATTTCATGAGACATTGACCAACCTAGGATACATATGACTTTGTTACAAAAAAAATCCATTTAATCCATTTGATTAGGTGAAGAGGATCAAATAACTCACCTTTTTCCACATGTTAAAGACCATCATTAAGGATAACATTTACAATTTACCCTATATAGTTTAAGTAGTAGGAATTAGTAAAAATTACCTTTTTAATGCCATTTATAGTAAAAAATATTTATTAATCTTCATGTAACTAATTTTATTTCCAATTACGTACTCAATATCCTCATTTCATTATATTGTTCAAGCACTAAACCCCAAAATATAAAAATGAAACTAAATTTTTTAATGAATACTACATTAGTATGCAAGCTTACCAAATGTACCATTTATTTATCTAATATTACTAGGTTGGATTGTGTTTCATCTGTCAACTCTATTCTATATTAATCCTACATGTAAATAGTGAACATGTAAGAAGGTAACTGAATACAAAGCGTTCCACCATATCCATAGTTAAATTATTCCATCTTTGAGGTATGTTAAGAGTTAATTCTCAAGACTAACTACTTATCAACACACTACAATTCCAAATGGTCAATGGCTTCTTATTAGCCAAAAATAATTCTAAGGCCTTTTTACACACCATGAGGTATGTGGAAGCTAATGTTTTTATAGAGTGTTTTCTAGGACCTCTGTATTAAGGGAACTTCAAACACTTAAATTGATAAAAATAATTTATCTTAACTAGTAATGATAGCTTTTTGGTGAGTTTTAATAATGTTGAAATATAGTTTATAACTTAAGGAATTTATACTTAAATATAGCTATCCAATACAAATGAAAAATATATATAATTTTAGTCAATCATAAATCTTAGTAAAAGATAAATTTATTAAAATAATATTATACCTTCTTACAAATCATCATATTGACCCATAAAAATTTCATTTTTGCCTAAAATATATGATGCTAAAAACATCATAAGGATGTTGAATTTGAACCTAGCATAAAATTATTTATTGATAGAGGCCATGATCAATTTTTTTAATATAATTTCAAGTTAAATGGAGAACTTATATTTTTACGCAATTCTCAGGGCATCCCAAAACCATCGTAAAAATAAAAAATCAACATATGATGCATAATCATATTTTTTGGAAGCAACCAAGAGTTAAATTCCTATAAATATTTGGGTCAATTAAATAACTTTTATTATTTTTTTGAAACCCTTAATATACCATTCCATTCACCAATTTATAATCAACCGATCCCTTAAAGTCAAGTTGAGAGGATATAATTGAGTATTTCAATAGGTCACTAGAATATGAGAGTGAAACTAAAAATATAATAATAATTGAGCATATAGTACAAATAATATAGTAAACTAAAACTACAAATCTAATAATTATACATGTTTTAGATACAAAAATGAAAGATTTATATGTTCAATACAAATATAATAGAAGACATGAATCTTTTATAGCTCGAATACCATATTAAAGTATTAAAATAGTTCTATAATTACTATAGATACCATAAAACAAATATCCAAAATATATGCAATACATAAATATAATAAAATCTTAAATAAAGAAAACACATAAAGTTATTTCATGCAGCATTACTATCTCTTTTGATTAATATCTCTTACATAAATTCATCATTATAATAATTTTAAATCTCTTCCATAATGTTACCTTCTTCTCTATCCTTTACTTTTGTATACATACATACATAGAGAGAGGGGGATATGGTCATCTTTGGAGACCATATTACTTTGAAAACAAATTTTCCTTAAATTAATATTTTCCTATCAATAACTAATTTTTCTTATCAATAACCCCTTTTTATATTAATAACTAAAATTAACTAGGTCAATTTCTTGATAACATTTTTTATTAATAAGATATAGTTATATTTGAACATGTATTCATATATTTATAATATAATATTATAATTACATTTCAAAACAATACAAAGAATGTATGAATAAGTAAAAATAATAACAATTTATACCATTACAATTATTATTCATAATATATTAATTGGTTATTAATTACTTTAATAACAATTACTTAAATTTTATATATTTTAAACTAATAAACTAATAAATGATTTATAGCTAACAAAATAATTTAGAAATAAGAATACAAATATTTAATCTAGACAATTATGAATTTTAGTTTTTTTAAATCTTGAAGAGGGTAATTAAAAAAAATTAACTTTAAAAGTATGTTTGCCATTGCTTAATGTGATACACATCCATTGACATAGGAAATATGCCACAAAATTCATAGTTTATAAACATTTTTGACACTAATAGTGACATCCAAATGTTGATTCACTTCAAGATGTATCAAAAACTATTGTTATCATTATTTTAAATGTATTGATGCTTATACTGACTCGGGTGACAATAAAATTTCTATTTCCATCATCATGTCTAGGGGAAAGGTCTCAATAGTGGTGCACCCTAATTTTGTACATCAAATTAAAGTGCCATAAGATCAATGTAGACTCCAAAAACTTTACCCATTTATAAATGTTACCTTAACTATTTATAGCTAAATTTTTAAGGTCTAATTAATTATACATTTAATGATATAACCGATTTTAGCATGAGTGGTCATAACAATACATTTTTTAAGCTTACGACTAAAACATAACCTTTGTAGTACCAATAGTTGTGCATCAGAGTATCAATACTTGAGTCTTACTTACCAAAATGTGATTGGTTACTTTTAGTTTTATAGAGTAAATGTTGAAGAAGTATTAGATACGACATGCACCACTACTGGTGTACTTTAATATTTATACACACTAATATGTTCCATCAATAGAATATCCCTAAACAAAACCCTATTTCACCATTGGTAGATGCACTACTACTAGGACCATTCTTCTAATGCTAATTATATACCAATTTTTTTTCAATCAATCTGAAAAATAAGAAAAAATTATTAATTCTATATTTCAACCGACACAAAATAAATTATACCTAAAAGTGGTTGCCCACGATGTTAATTTGCCATCAACAAGAAAATTTATATGTTATTACACTGAACATGTTTCTTAAATTATAATTTATATCTGATATCTATGATTGAACTAGTAATATTCATTCTAGTTTACGATTGGAATAAAATGAATACATATGTCAAATACATATTTTAAAAGTATTTATATCCAATATATTATGAAAGATATATATCAAGTTTACATTAAAAATTATTTGAGTTTTTTAATTTAATTTTCGAAGAAAAAATGTTCGATTTTTATATTTCAATTTTTAAATTTCTGGAAAAAAAAAAGAAGAAGAGTATTTGATTTTTATATTTCAATTTTTAATATCAAAATTTTTTATGTTAATCTACTTTTCACATTTTTAAAGTTTATAGGTACACGATTTTCAAATTAAAAGATTTCAGGTTTCAAAAGATTGGGTTTCATTATTTCATTATTTTCAAATTTAGGAGTTCCTAATTTTTCATATTTCCCAGGTTTTCAGGACTGAGGATTTAAAATTTTTGGGGCATTTTATATCAAGTTATTATTCATGTTCTCAGGAGTTTGAGTTTCAGATTTTACGTTTTCCATGATTCATGGTTGAAGATTTTAAAGTTAAAAAAAATACATTTCATGTTTTGTGATTTTTGGTTTCAAAGTTTTATGTTTGTTTGTTGAGATTTATTTTCAAGTTTCAGGATTTTCGAATTTCATATTTTGGGTTTTGCATTTCTATGTTTTACAGTTTTATGGTATGTTTTCTTAAGGTTTTCAGGATTTAGAATTTAGAATTTAGAATTTTTTTTATATTTTATATTTTTTAATGTTTTCAATGCTTTTAGGTTGGGGAATTTGAGGCTTCAAGGTTTAGGGATTTTAGCATTTCATTGGTTGTCGAAACACATTTTTCTACCAGGTGTTTCGATTTTCAAGTTGTGTGTTTTCACGTTATAGGAATTGGATTTTTCAAGGTTTAATTTTGAATGTTTTAAGTTGGGGAATTTGAGGCTTCAAGGTTTAGGGATTTTAGCATCTCATTACTTGTTGAATTGCATTTTTTACCAGCTGCGAAGATTTTCAAGTTGTTTATTTTCAATGTTTTAGGTTGGGGAAGCATTTTATATGCATCTACTTTTCTTCAATTGAAGATTTCTATCTCTAAATTTTTTGATTTTGAAGTTTAAGTTTCAATATATTGTAGGATTTTAAATTTAAAAATTAAGGATTTAAGATATTTATATTTTTCAAAATTTAAAGAATTTTTACATTTTTGAATTTTGGGACCTGAATTTTCTACGAATTATTTTCAAATTACAAATATAAGTGCTTCAAGCATTTTATATTCATTTTATATTCATTTTTTTAAAGATTACTATTAAAAAACAAAATCAGTTAAAATTTTAGGTTTCGCAAAATTGAAGGTTCGAAATTCACTCTCTTTCGAATTTGGTGCTTCCTCGGAATGCTACTACGCAACATAGGTGAAGATATGTAGATAAATGGGAAAACGGTGAGTCGCATCAAAACGTACTCCGTTTTTTGAGATGAGATTTGACGCCCGTCCCGGGCGTTCTTTGCCATTTTCCCTCTATTTTACGTCATAGGTAAAACCCTAGACTGTCATTTATTGGCTGGATTCCATGAGCACAAGCCGTCCACTTTATTAAAGGGTTATCGTGTACCAACAATAAAATTGTTATTATTATCCTCTCTTTTTGATATAATGTCTTACAAATTTTATGTAAATGAGTTCATAGCTCTTAAACGAGCACATGATTATTGTGAATTTGCATTATTTTTGTAAGCATTATTGTACAGAAGACAGCAAATTTTGATGCACATTTATTCTGTGACAATGCTTTCTCGTTAACAAATAATTCATTAATGGGGATGTTGCCCATCAAATCTCATCCCCTTAGTATGTTGCATATTTCGAAGTCCTTATCATCTCATCTTGCTTATGGATTGGACCTTTTGATTTACCTTGCTTCGTTATGGACTCAGAATTAAAAAAATTCTCATCAGAGAAATCTAGGGTACGACCATGCTGTTAGAAAGTCAAATGAACTGGAGTTAATTTTTCCATTCCTCATGCAAGCAAGTAGTTAAACAAGCAGTTAGTAAACTGGGAGTTAAGCATTCAGTTAGATAACTGACAGTTAGATATCAGTTAGTTAAGTAGTTGAAGTTAATTATAGATGAGTTTATTTTCTAATTATTGTATGGATTCAATTCTATTTAAAGACCCTATGGGCGCATCATTGTAATCAAGGGAAAAAGAAGATGAATAAAATTGTGTTTTTCAAGATTGCAGTAGATTTCTGAGTTCTGAGTTAACAGTTCTTGTTTTCTTATTTATTTTTCTATTCATATTTCCCTTCACATGCACTCTTTCTCTCCAGTCTACCTCGGCTACAGTACCACCCCCGTGCCTCTGCCATTGCTGGTCGGCCACTTAAATGGAGGAGTGGTTAGTGGGCATCAGCTTTTAGAGGAGGAGTCTTCATAATGATGATGTCGTTTGCAATTTTTTTTTTCCTGAAAAACAAATTGTACACTGATTGAATTTTCATACAAAGCGGAAAAATGTCATAAATTCAATCGTGGGAGTTGGGATGAATTATTGCCGGGCATGGGGTGGGTCATATCGACGAGACAACACATACAACTGCACTCTTTCTTTTAAGTTATGCAGCCTAAGGATTATAGTTAGCGTACATGGGATAGAACTAACTTAGAACCTTTCCGGAGTATGTTAGCTATGTCAGTATCGGTGTAGACATTATCAATGCCAACGTATACATTGTTTAATGCAAATATAAAAGTATATGTATTTTATAATTAAATTTTTGCAGAGAATTAAAATATGTTAATCAAATATTTTAACTAAAAATGTTCTTTTAAAACAAAAATATCTTTTTATATGTACGTGTATACGTATATATAACAAATCTATTTGAACTTACTATATTCATAGATTACATTGAAACTGAAACAAAATACAATACTAAAATATTTTAATTAGTCATTCAAAGTTCAAAGCACACTTTTTTAAAAATGTGGGCAGCCTATAAAACACTTTTATACTTAAAATTTATAATAACAATCTCATCTTAAAATTACAATGTGATCGAAGATGATGATGTCGTCGTTGTTGTTATTGAAAATATAACTAAAAATGCAAGGTATGTTATTAGCCATCATAGATATCTTTTCCTATATTTACCATTTTTAACAGCCACAAGAGCTTGATTCATTCAGTCTTACTAAAATAACATGAGCATCAACATTCATTTTGTGAAAAGAGTAGGATATATATATATATATATATATATATATATATATATATATATATAATCAAATTTTTAAAAAATAAATATAACTTTGTGAGTCATTACTTTTATGATACAAAAATTGAGAAATTTATATATTTCCTTCCATCATCGCTGACCAGAAGTCCATAAAACACTTATCCTTACGGTTGTAATGTTTTTTCTTTTCAAATTAAATAATTGATTTATTTATTAAGATTGGTTGGTGGGGAAGTAATGCGTATAAGGATGGAAATGATATGGTCAAATGTTTTAAATATATAAAGATGGATACTCATCATATATCTACATACGCTTAGTGGTAAGACTTTCACTAAGAATTTTAATTATTATTAATTATTGCGAGATTTTTATGTATTCATTTTAAAGCTATTTCAAGTTAACTTCTGTTATTAATTTTATTATATATTAGTAATAATCAGAAAATTTATCATATAAATATTTTAAATATAAAAAAATAGATTGAATAAATTTTAATGAAGGAAGAAGCATCATTTTATTATTTTATATAAAGGAAAAGTGTGATCAAATGATTGCCTCTAAAAATACGTATGCTTTATAGGGACCTGTCAAAGTGTACCACAATCGAGGATTGGATTGGATAGTGCTCAATGCACGAGGCTAAATCTATATTGCATAGTAAAATCTAAAGAACAATTGAATATAGAAGAAGATTGTCTTCATAACGAAAGGCTATATAAACATTCATTCATTAGACAAAAAAAGTACATAGGAAGTTACATTATATAGTGATGAATTAGATCATCCAAAAAGATAATTAACTCAACTCACAAATAGAAAATGACTTAAATTATATTTCTTCTAATAACCTATTATTAATTTAAGAAAGCTAATTAGATCATGTAGGTAAATCCACATAGTGGGGAAAAACCGATATTAACACCCCTCCTTAAATATAATTTAGGTAGGTAGAAGAACATGGTCCCAATAGAAAGATTTGATGGTGTACCAAAGTACATATAGATTATCCTTTAGAGGAGGAAGAAGATGACGCTGCTTGAACCTCAAGTAGAGCCAAAAAATAAAGATACATCCTCTCAATGAAGGGTTTAGTGAATATATCGACAATTTTTTGTGTTATCTAGATGTAATGGATACCAATTACTTGATCATGTGCGAAATTCTAAATGAAATGCATATTAATATCAAAAACTTAGTCAATTAACAAAGGATCATATTTCAAAAAATATGGATTGTGTTTTGGTTGTCATAGAAGATGACTATTATTCATCAAAACTAGATGATAAACTTAGTGAGAATCTCCTTGAGTCAAATAGCCTTAATGCCAACATTAACAATTCCATTGTATTTTACCTTAGTAGAAGATAAATTAATTGCATTATGCTTATTTCTTGACCGAATAATTAGACATGAACCAAAGGAAAAAACATAGCCTAAAGTAGACTTACAATTCTAAAAATCACCAAGTCAATTTGGATCTATATAACCAATCAATTCAATGTTGATGCCCACTCCATAGTGGATCTTAAAACTATGAGTACCCTGAATGTAGTGGAGAATCTACTTATCTACTTTTCAATGTAGATTATGTAGTTCTTGAATAAATATGGAGACCATTCCGATTGCATATAAAATTTTAGGGATAGTGTGTGTAGGGTAGATGAGATTGCCAATGTATTGTCAAAATGTTGTAAAATCAACCAAAAGAGATGGAAAATCAACTTCAAGCTTTGCACCAGATAGAAAAGTATTCAAAGTTGTCTTAGAGTCAATCGTGTTAAACCATGTAAGTAAATCAAGAGTATACTTAAATTGTGCAAAAGTGATTCTAGAGTCAGGGTAATCAATTTCAATCCAAATGAAGTAACATAACAAGTCCAAGATAGACATTGAGAACCTTTTAGATAAAATAGTCTTCATTATCTTGATGGTGGTTGAAGAACTCCCTATGATCAATAGGTCATCTATGAGGAAAATCAAAATTAGTAGTGAATCATCTTACTATAAAATGTAGACATTCAGATTAGAATGATATACGGTGAAATTAACTCAAAGAAGAAAGGAGTCCATCTTAGCATACCAAGCTTGATGAGATTTTTTTAAGCCATAAATAGATTTTTGATGTTTTCAAACTAAGGGATTATCTTCCACAAATCTTTGTGGTTTCTCTATGTAGATTTATTCTTTGAAGTCACCATAAAGAAAGGCACTCTTTACATCCATCTAATGAACATCCCAATGATGTGATATGACAATGACAATACTAAGTCAAATTGAGTTAATTTTTAGAAATGAGCTAACATCTTGGTGTAATCAATGTTAGGTAACTAATAAAAACAAATTATTACCAATCATATTTTGAATTTTTCTATGAATCCATCAGCTATAAATGTTATTCGATAGATCCACATAAATCAAACAAGTTTTCTTCCCTTGTGAATAGGGACTAAATCAATGTTTTGTTCCTCAACAAAGAATGATATTCCTCTTAAATAGTAGTATCCAACTCAAGAGTGCATGATGCCTCTAAAAATAACTACGGATCAGAAGCAAATGTAATGAAAGCATGTAGGACATTCTAGAATTGTGAACTAGTTCACTTGGTGTCTAATGGATCTCTAACCCATTGGACAACACTTTGTAGTGTCTGTATATCCCAAAGATGACTAATTTTTATAAATTTAAGAGGATATTCCTCATCCTCTGAATATATTCTAGGAGAAGGAGGAAATGAGTCCTCATTACTATTCTCATAATCAGAACTAGAAGAAGAGTCTAGATCATTGGGAGCCTACTCAAACATATTTGATTCATCAAAATTGTTATCAAATCTAAGTACTCCAAGGAAGGAGTGTCATGTGTGGATTATTGATGACCCTCATGAAATTTAACAATCATTTAAATGAACAAATAATGATTGGTGGGATGTAGAATCTTATATCCCTTAACACCCTTAGGATATACAATGAAGATACAAGGATGATTCTAAGGTTTTATTTTCTTACACATATTCAAAATATGGGGAACAAAAATAAATCCAAAAAATTAGACATGCTTCATTATGGGTTTCTGACCACTAAAATATTTAAAAGGAGTGATTCCCTTCAATGCCTTATGAGGAACTTAGTTTTAGATATAATAATAATAATATTTGGTGGCCACGATCTAATACTCAGGTGTAAGAGATATGGAGTGTATCATATGATTAACTATTTCTTTCAAGGACACGTTCTTGTAATCTATAACATCATTCTACTAAGGACAATATATAACTCTATAATGTAGTTCAATCTTATCTAATGTACATAATTACTCAAAATAATTACTAATATATTCAACACCATTATCAGTGAAAAAAATCTTGATGACTTTACCTAAATGATTTTATACTAGCACCTTGCAGTATTGTAAATGATTAAACACCTCTAATTTATGCTTAATAAAATACACCCAAGTATGCCTCAAAAAGTCATCGATGAAAGTAAGTGTGTATTTACTCCTATTCAATGAAGGTTTTTGGAAATGGACTAGTAATATTACTAGGTAAAATTTATAGTATATATTTAACTCTTTGTTATTTTCCCTTATTTTAAATCTCTTCAAGATTTTTACCACATATGCAACACTATAAAATTGCATTAGAAAACTTGATTCATAAAAACCCTGACACCATGTTTTGATAACTGAGTTTCTCTAGGTAGTGATAGTTGAGATGTCTAAATAAATCATGCCATAATTTACTCACCCTAACTAAATGAGTGAGCTGTGAAGTATAGGGTTGGTCAGGAGTAAAATGTGAGAAAGTATAGAATCATTAATGGTGAGATATGTTTTTAAATGTAACAATGGAGTCAATGCATGCTTCCCTATTAACCAAGGAATTAGGTGGAACTCAACTTTCTTTCTTGAACTGATGTGAGCGATCTAATAACTAGATAGGAGATTGGTGGATAAAGAAAGAACACTGATATTTATGCTTGTTGATAACCTTATTCAAATGGTCAATATACTTTTTCATACATTTGTATTTATCATGCCAAGATTTCTTATAGTAGATGCAAGTGAGTCACTCTTTCTTGGATTTCCCATTTGAAGATGACTCTTTTGATGCTTTGGATAAGGCATCATATTTCTAACCCTTTCTTTGTTTTAGGTCCTTCTTTTTCTATTTCTTCTCCTTACTACCATAGTATTTATATTTGTCATGAGTCAAAATTAAATCATGTGATTTAGAAGACTTCATTGTACCCATTTTAATGAGCTTATCTTACTCTTGAGTCACGTTGAAAATAAATTCATCCAAGGATGGCATGGTCCATGTATCTCCAAAGGTATACTTCATATCGTGAAAGGTCTAAATGAAGACATAATAGTTATATCCCAACATGGAAAGGATGTAAAGATTTAACTGATCATCATTTTCATCTATGCCACATAGTTTTAACTACAACACATATGATTTAACTTTATGAATAATTCTTTTACCATATCAAAATCACCTGGACACAAACTAATTATCTCATTATGTGCTAATTTTAAAATATTTTTTTCAAAAATAGTCTAAGCTTCTTTAGGAGTAATAACATATTTAATATGAAAGAGTAGGTCATGAGACATAGAGAGACATAGAAGATCATAGGCTTCATCATTTTTATTTAACAACATAATCTTCTCTACCTCAAGTGCTAGTTTTTTTGTACCCATCATGATTCAGTGTAAGCCTTTGCTTCTCAAGAGGGTTTGAAATGACCTTCCGCTCATGATAATTAAAAAATGTGTGAATTGGAACTAGACTCTAATACATGGTGAAAAATTACATGCTAAACTACGTGTGATGAAATACTAAGAAATGTAACCCTCCTAAATATATAGAGGTTTAAATTTATAAAGTGTGAGAATATCACTGATGCATATATTTAGAAAGAAATCACACTTCAAATAAATTTCAACTCATGTGAACCAACACATTGAAATTTATATGTGTTTAAATTTGTGGATACCAAGGGAAATCTCCACTTTGTAAAATTTGAAAAATGTTGGGTGTGAAAAATTTTGGGTTGGGATATACAGTTAATAACCCACTATTAAGAATTAGAATTTATGCCCCCTTCATATGGTTGTGCCATATGACCAAGGGGAAAAGAGCATTTGTGAGTGTTGCCTTCCTATTTTTTATTTATGTCATTGATGTGGGGTTTACATCACCCAAAAAATACATCTACTTTTGAAATAAATAGTATCACTTTTCACTATCTTAAATTTGGTGCTTTAAAGAATGTCTTAGATTAAATGAAAAGGTGGGTAGAACATGAGGTCTACTAAGATAAGTGTCATAATCTTATGGGTATTTAATGAGTCATTAGAACCCATATAATGTCTAAGAAAGCATTAAAATTGAGGGTGTGTATGCATAGATAATAGAATGTGGAGTTTGATTTTGCAAGGGTAAGAATCCAGAGGATGATTATAGAGGGGATGAAACATGAAAGATATTAAAATAGGGGTCAAATCTTGATAGGTGTTTTTTCAGGGGTTGGAGCTACATTATTCTTATTGCATTCCCTCTTTCATTTACAACAATCTTAATATTACCCTTTGAGACATATTATTTTGTTCATTGATCACTCCATCTAGGAATTCCATTTATGAGTTACATTGTAATACCATGGATAGGACTAGGCCTTTCTCACAAATTAACACATTATCAAGATTTTCATTTCAAAATAATTCCCAATTATTTCCATCTCATTGGTGTTCCCTTTTTTCATTTCAATGTATGATGATGGATAGGATCAAGAGTTATACACAAAATATTCCAATACCCAAGTCACAATGAAATTACATGTGTGCCTTCAATTTTATAACATTATTTTCATGCTTCAAAATGTGATATAGTGTAATTTTACAAGTTTTAATTTGGTGAAAATATTTGACATGGTTTAAAAATATATTGTTACCCATTTTACTATCTTTGGGTTATTATATTTAGTCATCTTTTTTTATTACACATTTCTTATCATAACATAGTTTATAGTACTTTTTTTATTACTTATATTTCTCTAAGACATTTTAATATTTTTCTTTTTAACCATGCATGTGTATCACATAATGCTAGAAAGAAAACACTCCACATATATTTCTCATATCATATACAACACAAAATAAATACATGTGATAAAAATAAATATATCCATACATCAATATCCTAAACTACATACAACTCATGTGATCAAATATAACTATCAAAATCAATATCTATATATATCACATGTTTTAAATAATACAAGGTATAACATATAAAATAGCTCCAGCTTTAAGGCTGGGCTCTATTATTACTATTCTGTGGCCCAACCATGCTACCCATATATGCCTAAGACTATCCCCTTTGAATGTCATGATGTAATGAAGAAGTATAAGATCTCAAACCTACTACCTAGACCTTTAGATTGGCCACCTAGGCCTGCACCTCTCTATGATGGATAGTGGTACCCATGTATAATACTATATCCTAAGCCAAGGCATGCCAAGCCTCTATCCCTATCTCTCCCACCCCTTTTAGTGGATGAAACCCATCCACATAATCTTGCAGCTACCTCACATCCTTCCCCACTAGTCTAAACAAACTTTCTTAGGTTGGGGAAGCCAGTACTATAGGATCATCTTGCATGTTAGGGTCATATGGATCCAACACCCTGTCCAAAAAATTCATGGTGCAAAACCATAACAAGATATCCCCACCTAATATCATACATCATAAGATCTACAAACCAAAAACAAATATACATTTGATCACATATATATCTAAGACTTTATCTATCTAATATAATCACATACAACTAGTGTCTTATATAAATGTTTAAATCAAAATTAAAATATTTGTCACAAATATAGGTCTCACCAACCATTATCTCCCCATATACTCATCTACTAAGCATGGTCTCTCCAGTATCTCATTCATCGATCACCTCCTTTAAAGGTTGTCTCCACATTAATGGAAATCTAAGAGTCACCAACTGAGCATGTTGATATCCTCTCCTGAGAGATGTCTCTATGGAATAGTTATGTCATGGTGTATCTTCTAGGTCATCCTCTATTTTAGCCTTTGATTATTTTAGATCTCACCAATGGTGCCTCCATCTATGATGTGGCTTTGGTGTGTTGATGAAAGAAATTGTACCATCAACCAATCAAACTTTTTGCGTATTTTAAAGGTTAATTTGGAATTGTACCAATTTAATAGTAAGGTTTTAAAGGTTGAATTATGATATTAAATATTTGAGGTTTTTTTTAAATGTTCTAGGAAGTAATGAATAAGTTATCAAATATAACATTTTATTATAATTTTAGAAATCTACCTCATCAAATAATGAATTCATTTAGATATGAATATGTAATTTATCTTATCCGACAGAGAAAACCTATGAACAAAACAATCTATTGAATGAAAAAAATCTTATTCAATAATATAGTATATTTCAAAGTAATATCTTGTTTTTGCTATAATATCTTCCAAGTAACCTTAAGATAATAAACTATAAATATAATTTAAAATAGATTTCAAATAAATCAAGATAAAAAAATCTTGTATCAAGTAAGTAATCAAACAAATCAACACATCAAGTCACAATAAACAACAATCACTAAACTAAAAGGAAAAATTAAGAAAGAAAAACTAATTAAGAGAGAGATAAAAATCTAAACAATGAAACAAAGTAATCATCAATTCTAAACTAAACAAGAACAAAAACCTAAAATAAAGTTAATTAAATCTAAATAATCTAAATCTAAACTAAAACTATAAATAACTAAATTAAATTCTAATTAACTTAACAATGTAATATAGTCTAATAAATTAACCTAATCTAAATATAAATTATAAATTAATTAATTAATCAAGGAAACTAACCAATCTAACTCTAAGAGAATAACCAAGGAGATTAATTTAAGAAAATAATTTAAATGAAAAATATAAATAGATAGAAAATTGAAACAAATTAAAAGACAAAGGAATTTAAAATAAAGGAAAATTAGATTAATTAAAGATTAATCTAATATAGATTAAACTATATTAAAATCAAAGTTTATATATATATATATATATATATATATATATATATATATATATATATATGCAAGTCTCAAAAGAGAGATTCGTCTTACCAAAGCTGATTGATTTTATTTTAGAAACCAATAGATTTTAAAAAAAAATATTTTGACAGACAAATTTTACAATCAAATAGATCAATGAAATGTGACAAATATCAAAGCTTTCATCATTATTGAGTATTTGGATTCTGTACATAGGACTACAAAGATCTATCATGAAAAGATGTTAAACTTGACAAATTTTAGATAGTCCATTATAAATGATAGTATTAAACTAGATATACCTACATTGCCTAAGTAATTATTGAACAATTAGACAAAGTACCATTGGGTTTATCTTCAAAAGTCATGTTATCTCATAAAAGTTGATATAAGAGAGAAAGATAAATGATTAAATTCACAATGTATAAGTCTTCAATACTTGTGTTGTGCCTCCTCTTCAAATAAATCCTTGATATCCTTTTTGTTTCAAATTTTGGTTGAAAAATAATTTACAACTAACCTTAGTTATTTATTAGTTAAACTTAATTAATTGACTTTGTAAAAGACAATTAATATAAACAATTATTAGTTAATTTTAATTAAGACTTGAAATTTTTAATTTATCAAGTATTTGAATATATATTAGGCACTTCCTAATGGGTAGGGACCTTAATCAATTAATAATAAAATAGAATAACATATATCAATAAATAAATAGATAAATCAAGATTAATAAAATTCCTATTTATATTAATACCATAATGCATATTTCCAAAACATACACACACATCAAAAAATTAAAAACTATTGTACTTTCAAAACATCATCACCAAAATATTAAAATCTTAAAATAAAAGTATCAAATCCAAAAGTAAAGATTTCTACCAACTTAAAATTCATCATGAAAATTAAAATATTATCCTATTAACATCAAAAAGTCATTAGATAAAACATCCAAATCCATCTTCTCTTGATCATTCATACATTCATTCTATTCCATCTTAGTAGCTAGAAATTAAATTGGTTTATTCCCAGTATCACTTGAATTATCATTAATCTGTAGCTTAATCTTATTCAAAGCTCTGACCTCAATGTGAATGTTTGTGTCATTATGGCTATTTGACCATTTATCTGAAGTATTTGGATAGATTTCAAGACTATGTTTAGTCCAAACTGAAATAGGTTCCTTCAAACTTAAATTGTTACATCCTAAAATAGGATCTCTTTAAGATTATGACAGCTCATTAGAAACTAAAGGCAACAAAAGATTAAAAAAATTCTTGGCATGGGCTACTTCAATGTCAAGCTAAGTGGCTTCATTAACCTTTTATGATTCATGAACAGGTTAGTTTCATTCCATAGTAGGTGACTAAATAGTCAAGTAATGTCAATAATTTTGCAAGTGGTAAGAGGAACTATTATGGGAATGAGTCCTAGCACCAAATCTATGGCCATGAAATCTTCAGTTACCCCTATGGTTTGTAGGGTTGAAGGAAAAATTATTCAAGACATTCTAGAATTTAGGGTCATTAGAATCAAAGTGGATTGACATCTTGATACCCCTAATAGCATACTTAGGGCCAAATATCCTAGCCATTAATCCACCCCTTGGAAAATTCTTATTTAGGTTTTTTTATATTTACATTGTTTGATTTCTAATCCCAACCTCTATTATCATCACTTCTACTTGATACAGGTTGATCCCATCTTGACATCCTATGCTTTTGAAATATATTCAAATAAAACTAATTATCACAACTAAAAAATTAACATGTACCCAAAATCTACTTCTATATCAATAAAATAATCTCTACATTATCTATTTACTACATTAATCTAAAATTATTCCAGCATTTTCAAATCTCAATGCAATATTCCATCTTACTTGTATAAAAAACCAACAGAAAAATAAAATTATATATCATAATTTTATTTCAAAAATATTCTGACATATTTTCATTATTATATACTCTAATTGTATGAAAACTATCTAAAAATAAACTGAGCCAATTCTCATAATTGAAAGTAATATTTTCTCAAAGTCATATTCATGAAAAGTATCTCTTAAGTGAAACCATATATCTTTTACACATGTCATAACTTCGAATAAAATTTTAATAATATGAATTTTTCATAGTCATAAGTTCAAATTGAAATACCAACTTATTATGACTTGTTGAAATACAAACATCATATTGTATTCAAAATACAATCATGCAAACTCTTTTCCTTCAAACCCTTGAATATATGCAACTATAGAAAGATACGACTGAGAAATAAATTTTTAGGCTCAAACATAACTCCTATTTTTTATCACTTCTTTATGATAGACCAATAACCATTCAACATTTTTTTAATATTCATAAAACAAACAAATAGAGTTTACTTTTATAGAAAAACCCTAATTACATGAACTTCAATATTTAATATTTTAAAACAATAATTAAAACCCAAAACCTTTTGAACATATCCGACTCTTGAACGTCTCACACTTTTCAAAACCCTAATATGCAAAGATTATGATTTCAAAAGATTGAATACATCAAACATCTAAAACTAACAAAACTATTGAAACCCAAACCTAATGTGAAAATTCAAAGAAAATATTCTATTATTTCATAGTTTAACACGTTCCATGTCCACAACATAACATTCAAGATTTTATTTCTAGATTAGGACATATACTTATGAAACTTATAACTTTAAAATGCTAAATATAAAAAAAAATCATCACTATACAATCACATCTACATGTTCGAACCAACTCCCAAATTAACTTCTTATGACATGATGAACATAAACCTTCAAAATTCTTTTAAATATTCATGAAATAATCATATAGAGTTTTAATATTACAAAACCCAAAGTCCCAATGAAAGCTTTTCAACTATAAATATTTTAAAGATACACTACTGAATATATTAATGGATATATTATTAATAGAAACCCAACAATATGCATATTCAAAGGGTTTCAATATTTTCAAGAAAACCATGCTTGAACTAAAAAGATAAACTCATATATATTTATTTCATCATCTGTCAAGAATATATCAAAACTAAATCCATTTCTTACCAACATCCATGTAAGAAATGATATATTTAACTATTAATTGTGAGTTTATTGAACTTATCATACATACATGCACGAACAAATTTAGAAAAAATTATTTCATGTAGACCAGAATCCATATCTTTCCATGCAACTAAAAACATAACCAAACTAACAAAAAATATTCCTCAAAAACATATTCATTTTGTTTCAAGCATACCTGTATGCACTATTTTCAATATTTCTATTCACAAATACGTCTACAACTCTAAAAAACCAAATTGATAGAGTATCACTTCCATGAGAAGGCTTCAATAAATGATGAAAGCCAAGAAAAGAAAGATTTTTTTAATCTCAATTCCTTGACATAACTACCTTGCTTACATGTCTATCTTTCATTGTCTCCTCAACAATGATATTACTACTTAGCATTCCACCAAATAGGTTAGCATCATTAGCTAACTTAGCAACTACCAAAATCTTTGCTAAACCTTTAAATAATCTCCCTTAATCAAGGCATGTACCTTTTCATTAAGTCCCTCAAACTGCCAAAATCTTACCAAGATCTTGAAGCCTCTTAGAAATGCCATTTTCATTAATTCGCATTGCCAGCTCAATGTGCCACCACATTTCCTAAAATGGGCTACCAACTCATCTTTCCAACCAAATTGTCAATTTATGTCTTGAAAATGAACATAGCCTAGGCTAAACCAATTAACCTTTCAAAAAAAATTATATTCCCTCAAACTCACCATGGCCCAATAGGTTATATCATTTCAAAAACATGGGATAAAAAACCTTAGGTTAAGACCTTTAAAATAATAATTCTTGAGACCATTAGGATCTTTGAAAAAAAATAGTCATAATATTTTATAATTTAGGCTAGATAATGTTTTAATTAGTAATCTTAGCCAAATATAGGACTTAAAATTTATCACCTAGAACTTTAGGATCCTTTTATATCCTTAAAAAATAATTTATCCTAGTATCAAACCAACTTCAATCATGTCAACATTTTAAAAATCTTAAATATTACAAGTAAATTTTGAATGAATTTGAGCCACTAATTGAATTGATGACTCCATAAAATGATCATAATCTACTTTCAAAATTAAGTTTATAATAAATCAAATGTTGTATTTGATTTATTAAACCATAAGATTCATTACTTCCTCAAACTGTAATAATTATGGCTGATCTATCTGTATACTCACAATTCAAAAATGAATTGATAGGGTTATCGTTTTAACTAATTTATATACCATTATTATTTGGCTCAAAATAAATTTCACATTGTCAATGAAAATGAAAAAACCAAATTAGTCATCACAAATTGTTCATATTGTCAAATGAACACTTAATTGATTTTTATATAGTACTCAGTTGAAGATCAATGTAGATATCTAAATCATCATGACAATAATATAATGCTTTCAACCATGAAAATTGTCCCTATTTTAATGTTAAAATGTTGTATTATAATCTAATCATGAATCAACTAAAAGACAAAATGACTAATCACAAACATTCATAGTGATAAGTACATATGCATATTTTATTCATTCATCCATTTATAATTTTTGAAACCAATCAAAATATAAATACAAATTCATAAACCAAACATCATCAATTTATGAAATTAAAAATATGGTTCTAAATATACTATTAATGTACTAGGTCCCTAGCATAGTTATAAACTTTATAATTGAGTCATCTCTATGGCAGAAAAGTATAAATTTTAGAAAAATTGAGGTGGGTGTGAAAAATACGCATAATGGGGTGGTCATTGTTATTACTCCTAATATGATACCTAATTTATTTTCTATTGTGTACTTTCACCCACATCCATGTCATCCCCTCTTACTACCACTTGCTACTATGCCCAACCAGTCAATGGATTATCATGTCATGAACTAATCATAGATATTTCCACTTGTACTCATCCTCCTCCTCTCCCTCTCGACTCTATAACATGGTGTGCCAAATAAAAAATAACTAATAAAGGGTCCACTGGGTGTAAAATTCTAAAGCGCCCTAGCAATCAAGCCACCAAATATGGCTCTACCCATGAAGTATAGTGGCCTATGATCTATACCCATGTAAGTTATTTGACAATGGTGGACCAACTAGGCCATACATTAGCAATGTGCATATAGGGATACCACATGTTCTCCCCTTATATGATAGTCTACAATATTAGAACACATGATATGGCCCAATATACATGACCCTGCGTCCATCTTATGACCTTAGGTAACATGTCATTGACCACATGGAGCAACCTAGTTGGCTAATACATACATAACGTCTTATATATCCAATCACTTAATAAAACAATAGGACCCATGGTATTTTACCCTATAGACAATATCTCATACATATCATGCATGAGCTAGACCTAGATGATAGCCCTAAAGTTATAGAATGCTACCTAATCCAAAATAAACTGACACAAGGTTATCATGCATAGTGGTACCTTGTCATCTGAACTATGATGCAACACTCATGTTATCACAAGTCTGATCATAACCTTCTACATGTATATAATCTTTGTAATATAAACATCAAATAAACTCACCCTTAATCTATTTTATATCTTATCTAATCACATTACCCACTAAGATAGTTCTTTCCTCTCTTCTAGATTATCTAGTGTCCTAATGATCACCAATGTCTCTCTTATCAGTAGTCCTAACATTTTATTGGCATCCTCTAGTGTGATACCCACTTAAAATGTATCTCTATCCATCACCCATTTAAAATTATTAGTAAATCCTTCCAATTCTCCAAAGAACATGATAATGAGATCAACACTAAGAAGGATGTACATAATATCCATGATGCCTCTACAGCTTAGTATGACTAGTCTCACTTTGTCTACATCACTTAATTGATCCAGTAGATCTAGAAGCCAAGACACATCTATTAGATTCCAATAACTATGATGTCTCTATAAAATATTAAAAAAATAATGTTTCATATCTATGTGTCATAAATTATCAAAATATATTCTTAAAATTTCACAAATTAACCACTTAAATCAACTATTTTGAATTAGTTTCTTGATTTTCTATAGAATTGGCCTATTTAATACCAAATTGTGCCTATATTTTACTTTTGATACTAGATTAGTGCTTTCAATTTTATACTAGATCAGCGTATTTAATAATACATCATCCATCTTAATTCTCTATGATACTATATCGATCCTATCATACATATTTAGCCTTATGTTTTGATATTACATCAGCCTTATGTAACACATTGAGTCAGCCCAATCTTACACCATCGACATTTTTACCCTTCCAAACTAAGTCAACCTATCGATATTTAGTTGACCACCCATTAACATACTAAATCATCCCATTTTTATGCATTTGACCCTATCTATTGGGCTCGTGCAATGGACTAAGTTGACTAGGTCACATTATTAGAAAGGGGGTGTTTTGAGATGAAATTTTGAGACAGATTTAATTTCCCTTATTTAATTTTTTTAAATAAAAATATGTTTTTTTTTAAATTTTTGAGGGGGATAATAATTAGGGGAAGGGAAAATTAGGGTTCCCATTCATTGGCTTTGACAATACTTATATTGATCACTGCACATACCTTCTCCATCAATTACATGTGCTAATAAGTTGTTGTCGTAATATCTATTTCATTTACATCTACCATTAAATATTCAACACTAAGTATCTAAATAATTCTTCCAATATGTGTATTTATTTATTAGTATTCACATTATATAGGATTTTAGACCATAATTAGCTTTGTTTCTTGTGTAAATTTGTGTTGTCTAAACCCCTATTTTTATTTATCATAGGTTCCAAACCTAAGGTGATCTCCTAATTTGATTTAGAGGGCCCATATCGAGGGGATGGGGAATTTTATAATGCATTTCCACTTAGCAACCATGGGTTTAATTTATCTATAGATTAAATTATAAGTAGTGACATATCCTCATGATGTACTCCAAATCTAACAAGAACTCATAATACACCTTATATCCTCTTTACATGTCTAATTTTTATTTATTTGAGTTTATGCATTCATTTAAGCTCTTTCCTTCTCAAGCATAGTAATTGTAGATCCTTTGAAAAACTATTTTTTAGGATCTATAGATAATGATACTCTTCAAAAAAATTTAGTCCATCATCTACTTATGATTTTATTTGAACTTTGATTACCAATTAAGCAAATGAATTATGATGGCTGTAATTAGAGTTTCATGATAAAGATTGTTTAGATTCTAGTTTTATAGTTATATCCATCATAGGGGATTATATAGATTAAAATTCCATATATTTCATTGGAATATTTTAAAATTATTAGCATTAATTGAGATGACTTAAATCACTAGTAATCATGTGTTACCTTCATAGAGGCTATCGTGGTGAATTTTAAATATGATCTAAGGGTTCACCAATTCCACTTATCAAAATTTTCCCCTTATATGTTACATCTCTTCATCATCCACTCCCTTGGTGTGATCCCCTACCAATATGAAAATTTAAAAACTCAACTCTAAAGTCCTTTAGTCTTCTCATTATTTATACTTTAGTTTGAAGAGCTAAGAGGTCAATAGGATAGAGAGAGGCTCTCTATGTATTGCACCATCCTTCCAATATGGTTTGTCATTATTCCCAAGTTTATGGAAGGGACTGAATCTTTTTTTATTATAATTTTGAGCGTGAGAAGAAAATAGAAATGTCAATTGTAATCAACAACCATCTACATCTTGAAGATAACATTGAAGAATACCCTACCCATTACAAAGGACTAAAATTTGTAATCAATAGTGGCATTTAGAACATCCAAGATGTCTACATTAGACCACTTAACAATGCCCACTAAAAAAATCCAAGGATAGCAAATTTCATATCTTTATGCATTCTGCTACTTTAATAGCATACTTTCTCTTTAAACTATTGGGATCATTAATTATCCAAAGTAATTTATTAATTAGTGTTTTTGTACATTTTTTTATATGAGTTGGTTTCACCCATTGTTTGGTTTTGTAACAAACTTCTTCCTTCTATAATCTTTATAAGCTTACCTATTATACAAAAATAATAATAAGTTTTAACATTGCATATATTTTATTAATTATTCCTCGTATTCCATAATCTAACAGTGGTATCAGAGCAAAGATATGGCACATGAAAGGAATAAATTTGATTTGAAAAGAAGCTACATATAAATTGAATAAAAATATGGCATCTTTGAGATAAAATTTAGGAAGAAATAACATTTGGTGAGTTTTTATTTTCATTTCTTTTACATTGGCACTAAACAGTATTATTGGTGGATAAATTACAACATAGAAAACCACCTAATCTACAAAGGTTCTTTTTGGGTGATGCTTGAATTCTTTGTTTTCTTTGAATTTTTAAACAAACTACAAGCGTAATGATTCAAGTGCAATATAGGACTCGTGAAAGAAACCTAAAAATATTTGTACGAATGGTGTATTAATAATATTAAGTTTTTTGTTTTTTGTTAATAACTTGGCACAAAAATTTCAAAAAAAGATTTAAATACTTTGGTGTATATTTGGCAATGATCTACAATCTGATACATAAAATATTTGACTTTTTTTTATCTCTCTAAAATCCACTAAGAGACAATAAGATCACATAAAGAACTTTTTAATGCAAATCTGATTTCTTTGTTATAGTTCTAAAGTCATATGGCCTCCCCAAGGCATCACATCAAGAAATATGGTGTAGAAAGTGTAGTAAAACAAAACAGAGGAGGGATTTCATTTGACCATTTTTTTCCATTTTGTGTGATCCACCAAAGTAAAGCATTGTTATTTTATAATTAAAAAATTAGGTAAAAATTTCTATGCATGAGATTTTATATTTGGTTTTGCTTTCACCTACCAAAATTTAGATATAAAATAGATCTTATCCATATTATATCTAAATTCATTAAGGCAGAGTTGGATAACATAACTTTTGGTAGTCTTTTCTTAACAAAGAGATCAAGGTTCAAAATACATTATTGTTATTTGGCCAAAATTATTATTTTTCGACATCATTTTATATAAAAGAATTATAAGATTTTCATTAAAAATGCTGATATAAGGATGTAATAGGAGTTATAAGGTATAATTTTTATAAAATATCACAATTATTTATAAATCACACTCTATTCTAGGGTGAAGGGAAAACCCCAATAGCATTCCCTTCTTTTTTTATCATGGCAAAAATTGTAAGCTTAATCTCTAAAAATAATAAATTGTCACCTAAAAACTATGAAGAATGGAGTAGAAACATGGAAAACATCCTCATATTTAGCTTTTTTTGGGAAATCAATTAGAAGGAGGCCACACCACTGACTAAAGTTGGAAAACTGGTTACATACCATAAATGAGATAAGCATGCACTTGTAATGTTAAAATTATCTTGCACTAAATATGTTATTATTCATATAAAAGCAGTTAAATATGGTGCATGGAAAACATGAAAATCATTCAAGGATCTATATTGTAAAAAACCTACCTATAAAACTATTGATCTCTTAATGAACTTTCTTAATAACAAGCTTAGTATTGATGAAAATGAGTCTAAATATCTCTCCTGCATGGAAACATTGAAACATGAATACTACACAAATAGTGGTAAAATTGATGATGACATGTTGATTTCCATTATGCTAAATGGCCCTCATTCTATATACACTTTTTTTTTTGAAATGTTACACCTTAGTGATAAGCCTAACAATGCCACATTTGACTCTATTTGTGAGTTATTAACTCAGCAAGAGAGATAGTTTACAAAGAAGAAGAGTACACTTACTCAAGAGGTTGACTATACAAAGAATAGGT
This sequence comes from Torreya grandis, assembly GCA_037957365.1. Classification (NCBI taxonomy): domain Eukaryota; kingdom Viridiplantae; phylum Streptophyta; class Pinopsida; order Cupressales; family Taxaceae; genus Torreya; species Torreya grandis. The sequence continues at coordinate 1,862,082 of JARHVA010001890.1, forward strand.
CCCATCATAGAGATCATCATCATGTATAATGATATGTTCATAAACACTCTATAAAACACTCTTCAAGTCATTCTCTGAGGTACTGTCCAAATTATATAAATGGTCTCCACAACATTCACATCGACACTCTCCAAGGTCTTCCAAATACAGGCATCACCACAATCACTCTTCTCATAGTTATTCTAGTGTTCTAGGTTATTTTGGATCTCATAGACATAATAAATAATCCATATATTTCAAATGTGGTGGTATTGGACACCTTATAGATGTATGTCCTTCTTTATGAACCCATTCACCATGCAAAAAGAAAGCTAAAGCCAATTATGTGGGTCATTATATTGGTAGATCTTCTAGTTTCTCTAGTTATTTAGGATATTCTAACACTCCATCTGGTCAAGAGATCTTCCTTATGGATCTGATAGCATATTTTAAGTGATTAGTTATTGGAGGTTAGAGAATCAGTTTGAGGCAGGAGGATTATTCCCTTCTCCTATTAGTTACTCACTCTGAGTTTAGTATCATGCTTGATTAATAATTTTTCTAGTAGTAGTTTGCTTCTTTTAATTTTTTTTAATTTTGGTTTTCTCCAATTTGATTTTCATGGCATGGAGTAGGTAGTGTTAGTTGATTTTGATTCTCTTTGTACACAAATTATCACCTCTCACCGAATAGGGGGAGAAGATATTACATTTGTTTATTTTTTATTAGTTATCAGTGATATATTGAGTTAAAAAGGGTTGCTATCACCTTCAGTGTTGAGAAAAGGTTGTCATCTCATACTATCAATGATGATTGATCTAAAACTAACAAAGGCAATATCTTCTCCCCCTATTAACTGAGATGTGAGAAGATGTGCACTAGAAGAATCAAAATCAACTAACACTTCATATTCTATGTCATGAAGAAAAAATGAGAGAAATCCAAAACTAGAAAAATTTGAAAGAAACAACCTAATACAGCACCATGGTCATTGCATGTTGGTGAGCGGTTATTCTAATTCATCGGCTAATGACTCAAGAACATCTACATCTTCATCATCTTCGAATTCGTCTTCGAAGAGATCATCTATAATTGGTTTGTACATGTCATCCTATAGGTAGAGATCTTCATCAGAATCAATGATATCCCACAATTGGTATCAGAGCCAGCCAAACTGATTTAGTTAGTATTGGTATACATCTATAAGAATTTCTCGCTTCAAACTTTTGGGTTTCTTTGCTTTGTAAAATTATTTGAGAAATTTATTGCATTGAGTCCCTGGCCATTATTAAATTGTCTTAGGCCCTTTTTAATCTACACTTTTATTTCTCTTCCTAGAATTTTCTCACTTATCAGAACCCCAATCTCTTCGAAATAGAATTTGGTAAATCCTAGATGTCTTCCATAGTAGAAATTATAAATGAATCCAAGCTTGAAGGAATGTATGAACATCCTCCCTTTGTTCTAGAATAATTATCTAATTGCCCAGATATTGAAGTTACTAAATAAAACTTGGAAAAAGAAACTAGCCTCTACAAACCCCTATCTATAAAAGCTTCACAAGTCTATAAGAAGTCTGAGCTTATTAAATCTAAATTTGTATATAAATCTACCTATCTATCATTTGTAAAGCCTAGAATCAAATCTTTAGAGCTGACTCTCAGTTATAAGCCCAAGTGAAACTTTCAAACCAATTTACTATCTTTATTACCTAAACCTAAGATAAATTACATCAGGTCACATGAAGATGTAAAATTTGTGCATTTTGGTGTTATACGAGTCCATATAACTCCATTGATTCTTGGCAATACTAAACCTATTATATACCTATATTTGTGTGATAGACACCAAGTAAGTTTTAAACATGCTTGTCAAATATCTAGCCTTGGCCAATTAAATGATGAAGTCATTTGTTTTGAGTTTTGTCCAAACCTCTCTATCCCAGTCCACGATAAAGGTTGTAAAGAAGTTAAATTTGGTTGTTTCAATTGTTGGGGATTGTTTATCTCCCTTTTTGGTTTAGACATGTTTAGTGAATTTAAGTATGCCTCTATAAATATTTCTATTATGTATAGTATGACCAATACGAACCACCCAAAGATCCTTAAAAATCTGCCATATGCCAGAAGACTCAATGGTACTGTCCATCTTCAGAAAGGCCATATAGAATCTATCAAAATAACTTATAATTGGAAGCTTTATTGGTTGAAAAATGTTTCCCCTAAGATGAAAGGTCAAGCCTCAGTATGTAAGAGTGATGGTAGAAATGTTAATATTCTTCCCAGATCTTTGTCTATAAATTCTTCTATTCTTTCTCGTTCTAGACCATCTACCTCCTCTTCTCAGAGAGCTATAAAAATAGGACATATTCTTATTGAAGATGAAGAAATAAATCAAGGACTTGATCTTAAAGATTAGTTACCTTGTACGATGATGAATCTTCTGAGAAAATATAGCTTAGAATTTTATACAGAAAAAAAAGTTAATTTGTACTAAGGTGGAAGATGGCCACCACATAAAGGAATCTATAAGTAACCCAAAGGTATAGTAAAATATTTATCTATTGCTTATCAAGGAGAAATTGAACCTTCAAATGAGTTTAAACACAAAAATTGTGTCTAGGTTCAATTCTTATCTATCAGAGAATTATGATGATCTCTGTAGAGATGTATTATACATCTGGGATAGTCTAGATAAACTCACCATTATTGAAGACAATAATAATACTATCTATATAAATATGCAAAGTTAATTGTCTTCTATTGATTCTAAGTTACTAGCATTAGATGAAAGCCTTGATAGGCTTGCAAAATAGGATCAATAGATAGAATCCTCTGTTAAAGCCTTGACCCCCAGAGTTGACCTCAGTCCCAATTTTAAACCTTCTAAGAAGCATCCTAATACTACACTCATGCAATGGACCCATGTCCAACTACAGCCTTGGTACCTCAATATTGATGAATTGTTAAATCCCTTAAATGAGATATCAGCCTAGTGTAACTCCATGAGAATTATCCCCATTAATGTTCATTTAGATCCCATAGGTACCACCAATTTTGCTTCTAAATTATTTTGGGGAATCGTAAATCAATGGTGGGATTCCATGACTAAAAAAGAACAATTTGAAAAAGTTCCTAACCAGCCTGATCCTCTTGCTACTTTATTTCATCTACTAATAAATGAGTTTGCTCCTTTAGTCACAAATCATGAACTGGAATCTAAGAAATGGCTTCTAAAAATGGAGATTTATGATCTAAAACAATTTGATGCTTTTGCAAAATAGTTTAGAGAATTGGCATATGAAAGTAAGAGCTTTTCCTCCACAAAGATTAAGATCAAATTTTTGCATGCTTTACCATATAATCTTATCAATAGAGTTATTGCTTACATTGATCTAAAGTGCCTCACTATAGAATATCTTTCACTCTTTGATGTCATTGATTTTGGTAAGCAATAGGCTATGTGTTTAGTCTCTGAGACTAAATCCATTCAAAAGCTAACCAAGCATCAAGCCTCTCAAATAGCTCCAACATTTCATAAAATAGCCCCTTTTGGCTATCAACCATTTCTACAGCCCTGCAAACACCAGAAGTAGTGCCATTGACATCTTTCTTTTAAACACTGCTCTTTTCCTCATAAACACTCCTATGCTCCTCCACAACATTTCCTCAAGAAACGTCGCACTGCTTGTCCTCCATCTAAGCAACCTATTTACTACATTTGTCACAAACCTGGCCACATTGCTCCTCAGTGCCATTGCAAAAATATTGCACTCAAAGCTATTTTCACTTCTAACACAGTAGTGTGGTGGGATATCATTTATTCTGATTAAGATCTCTACCTATAGAATGACATTTGAGAACCAATTTTAGATGATCTCCTTGAAGATGACCTCAAATATGATGAAGATGCAGATGTTCTTGAGTCATTTGTGAAAGACTTGGAATTACTGCTCACCAACATGTAACGTCTGTGGTACTGACCTCAGCACCATGATTATTCATAGCTATCATATGAAGCACATGGTACTTGATCTTTCCATCATCATGAGGTACCAGAATGAGACATAAGACCATGAATCAGAGGATACTCTAGAGGAGAAGGATCAACTAGAGGGAGACAACCCTCTATTCCAAAGATACCACCGACATTGCAAAGGCCTCAGTATCCTCCTTTGCAATTCCAGAGCTCTTTTAAGCCCAATGCCTCTAGGACCAAGAACAAATTCACCAGTATAGATTCTCCAAAAGAAATATTAGAACTAGTAATAGAGCTATAATGGGATGTCTTATTGCCCATAGAAAAAGAAGAAAAGGATGAAGAAGTAGAAAGTTCTTTGTACTCAGACCAGGATTACTGCCTAGGTGAATGCAGTAATATCTAAGAAAAGGAAGAAGAAGAAGAAGAAGAAGAAGAAGAAGAAGAAGTCATCTACATCGAGCAAGCTGTTGTACAAGATCCAAGGAGACAAAAATTGGTATGTACTAGTATTCCTCCCTTAGAAATTTCACAGCCAGCTTACCTTACTCAGCTTATAAATAGAAAGTTTGCCCAATTTATAAGCTTAGAAATTAATGGCAAACTAGTAGATGCCTAGATAGATACAGGAGCTTCTCTCTCCTTTGCTAAATCTTAGCTCATCCATGACTAGAAGACATTGGATGATATTATGGCTTATAAGAGCCTAGATGTCCAAGGGAATAGTTTTATATGTAATAAATATAAGCATCAACAAACCCTTCAAATACAAGATAAAATGTTCCATGTTAATTTCTTTGCTCTAGATAAAATGCATGTAGATATATTACTAGGTGGTTCCTTTATAGATAGATACTCACCTTATGGTTCTACCACAAAGAGTATCATGTTTACTATAGAAAATGAAAGGCTTAGAATTCCTCACCTCATTTATGCCACTAAATAATTCTCTAGTTTAATGACTCAAACAACTAAAACAATAATCCCTACTAAAATATAAGCCATAAGTGAAAATATCAATACCACTATCTATTCTGACAGCCCTCAGTAGTTTTTCTTGAAATCTATGCTTGAGATGGATATTGAAACCATTGAAGGTAAACATATGAAAATTGGGGAAAGAATCTCAATATTAGCATAGGATTACAATGATATGGAACTCCAGATCAAAGAACTGGAAAATCATGGTTTTATTGAAAAATCAACTTCTCCTTACTGTTGTTATGCATTCATGGTTAACAAGCATTCAGAGTAGAAAAGAGGAAAGAAAAGAATGGTTATCAACTACATACCGTTGAATGCCATTACTCAACCATTTCCATATCCAATTCTAGATAAAAGCTATCTATTGGAGAAGGTAGCAACATGTAAATACTTCTCTTAGTTTGATTGTAAATCAAGCTTTTATCATATCAGAGTTAAAGAAGCCGATAGAGAAAAGACAGCATTCAGCTACCCTTTCGGCCATTTCTAGTGGACAGTGATGCCTTTCGGCTTGATGAATGCCACTACATTCTACCAAGCCCATATGGATAAAATATTTCAAGGAACTTCTAACTTCCTATGTGTGTACATAGATGACATACTAATATTCAATAATTCTTGTACTGACCATTTTACTCATCTCTATAGATTCTTTGAATTGGCACAAAATGCAAGAATTATCTTATCAAAGACAAAAATTTAGTTATGCAAAACTTAATGCAATTTTCTTGGAATTGTGATCTAAGATTCAAAGCTACAAATCTAGCCACACATTAAAGAAAAGGTTATTAGTTTTCTAGAAAAACTCATCAAGCCTAAGCTCCAAGCAGTTTTGAGATGATTGAATTATTTAAATAGCTTTTATCCTAACTCTGGTGAAGACAGGTTTCTACTCCAAGAACTTCTCCAAAATAAAAAAGCATTTCAATGGAAGGACAAAAATATAGCCACAGTCTAAAAAATTATATCTACAATGGCTTTACTTCCTAAACTTCACATCCCAAAATCTAATCAAATGCTTGTGTATACTGATGCCTCTAATATAGCATGGGGAGGAGAACTTGTTTGTAAATATGAAAATAAAGAATTCATTTGTGAATTCTCTAGTGGAGTCTTCAATATTGATGTTCTAAAATGGATTTCTTTTGATAAAGAAATCTATGCTATAAAGAAATGTCTTGAGAAGTTCATGTTAAAACTTCTCCATCTACTGCATTTTATTGTAAAAATTTATTGTACTAGATTTCTGACCTTTAAAGAAAAGGATCATGGTCAAAAAGATGGTTGTAGTAAATATGTTAGATGGCAGGATTTCTTTAATCAGTTTAATTTCTTAGTAGTACATATTAAGGGTACTGACAATATAATTACAGACTGGCTCAGCTGAAGTCCTCCTACTACACTTATGCACCAACCCATTACTAGTTTCAATCTAACCAGAATATATAACCAAGGATTCTCTTCTATGAATGTCTTTGTTCAAGAACAAATCCTTCATGAAAGTTTGCATCTATGGTATAACTGGATCTATTATGTAGCAGGACAAGATCTACAAATGTGTTCAGTGGCAATGATACAAGCAAATCATCATCAAAATACTAGTGTTATCTTCATAGAAAGATTAAATAGTGAATTATTATTTCACCAGTTCACTGAACTCCTAAAGCATCCTTTATGGACATGGTTGATCAAAATTTGGTCTCTACATAATGAACATCTATATAGATGGATAGCAAGATACGGTCCACACCGTATTCATGAAGAGGATAACCACGACCAATACACAGTTGTACATACAATCATAAGAAGACAGCTAGAGTGGGAATCTTACTTCTACATCACTCATTGATATTATGCATGTGAAGCTAGACCCCAGCACTCGTATCTTTTTAGTACCTTCCAGCTAAGGTGTATTTTTCAACCAATTATTGAAGATGACTTGCTGACTAAAGTGGAAGTAATGTTGGACCCACCAAGCTAGATGTCCTCATCCAACGTGTCTAACAACATTTCCTTGTAGATTAAATTTTACACTGTAAAATATGATGGGATATGACACTGCTTTGGTAAAGATTCTAGGCAGGACCTCCCAAAATGCTATAAATAACACTATCCTCTATAGATTTTTCATCAAAAAATTTCTAATCTTTTTTAGGAATCTAGTAGCCTTGTTTCAAGAGTATGCTCTTATGTTTCCCTTTTTGAAGGATCCTGAGAATCAAAAATTCAAACAATTCTTTGTAAAAAGAGTGTAATAAGCATTGAGTATAATAGTGAAGCCATAGCCATTTAGCCCCTGCTTATTATCATGAGTTTGTTTTAAGATTTATTATTGGAGGAAGCATCTTTTGACATGAAAATATACTAGAATTTCTATTCAAGTATGATACTAAACTCCAAGTGAATAGTTAATTGAAGAAGGGAATAATCCTCCAGCCTTTAACTGACCCTCCAACTTCTAGTCATTGATCACTCAAAATATTATGTCAAGTCTATTAGGACCATAGACATCAGCCATGAGGGATATAACCTGATTATATGAAGTGTTAGAATATCATCAATATCTAGATTCAACATTTATTGGACATCAGGGAGATGTGTCATACACAGTACATTTTTTTCACTTAGATGGGTTCCTATATGGGACCTTATGTGTATCGATGTAGTTAGTTAGGCTTTGATAGGGTTCTACTACAATACTATACAATGATCATGGGGATGAGTAGGCTTAGATCATGTTTATCTAATTTTTATCCCATAACTCATAGGATGGGCATCTGTATGAAATGACATTGGTTTTGATCAGTACTAGGAGGTACAATACACACTTGTAGTTACATTCAGGTTTCCTTTGATGACTTTAGATTCATTATTTTGCTTCTTTCATCACTCCTTTTGATCAAAGGGAGTTTTTTGGAATCATTTTTAATCCAAAGTAATTTATTAATTAGTTTTTTTTTACATTTTGTTTATATGGGTTGGTTTCACCTGTTGGTTGGTTTTGTAACCAGCTTCTTCCTTCCATAAGCCTTATAAGCTTACCTATTGTATAAAAATAATAATAAGTTTTGACATTGCATATATTTTTTGATTTATTCCTCCCATTCCATGATCCAACATAAAAATGAGTTTTTAGTTTCCATAGACTCTTACCATTGCACACATTCTCACAACTTCCCACTATATCCAGCGAATAGCCTAGAAATTGGTAAGAATTCTCTATAGAGATCTTATTTCTCTACTTGTCTTTTTCCTTGATAATCAGATGTATAAGAATATTATAATCATCCAAATTAGTCACAAGCATTTTAGGAAAAGGAACAAATAAAATCTTAGTAAATGGTACATATAGAAAACTAACTATCCCCATGGTAGACCACATCTCCATGAAATCCATGGACCATTCACAGTTTCTGATTAAAAAAATACACTTGCATTTACACCTAACTATCTTGTCTTAACATAAACATCTTTCTCCCATCCATGAACAACCATGTTAAAGTCCTTATACTTCTCAAAAGGATGCTCAAACTCCATGTCTATTATAATAACTTTGAAGTCAATCCAAAAAATCCATTATGCTTCAAGATGTGCAACCATGGCCATCCTTATCAATGGAATTTTAGCCTTGAATGTTATCATCCATGCATGAATGTAAACATTGTTATATAAAAAATATAATTCATGGTGCCTATATTAATACTATTTTTTTAAATAACCTTAGTAAAAATTAATCCCCAATGGGATTTTTGCATGGTTGAGATTAAGAACCAAAAAGAACTAAGATTTTAGGTTTTCCTTCCCCTGTGTAATTTTTCACATGGGAATGCATTTGTAGTAATAACTCTATCTTCTTGTCCCAAATTTATATAGCACTCCCTATTATGTAACTATAATCTAAATCTACTTAAAAAGTATGTGGACTTATTTCCCATATGTCCTTGTGCATCAAATGATCTCCTTATTATTTTTTAATAGAATTCATCTTTTTTTCTAATACCACATTCACTCTCTATTCATGTTACCTCTACTTTATTTTGTTGAATCCCAAAGCCACTCAGTCCATCAAAACCCATGGTTGATAAGATGGACTAGTCCTAGTTATAAAGGAAACTAAAATGAAACCATTGGAACAAAATCTTAATAAACTCTAGCACTATAATAGAGTATACATGCCACCTCCACAAAAAAAATTCCATCAAATAATTTATTCATCTTTGTGAGCTATAGAAACATATTTATATTTATTGCAACCCTTCTAAAATTTGAGAAGTTCATCTTGAAATCCATAATCTCTTTTCCCCATATTTAATTATCATATGCAAACATTTTTCACTAACTCTCCTTATTAATAATATTTTTAGTTTATGTGGGAATTTTGTCTTCCACCAATACTATCTGATATGTATGAATTCTTCAATATTATGTTCAGATGCACTTAGCAATGACCTTGCTTGTACATGATTCAATATGTTGTGTATGTTATAAGAAAAACTATTTCTAATTACTTAAGGAACATATTGTACACAATTTATATATATATATATATATATATATATATATATATATATATATATATATATATAATGAGTTATTTTTAGTCTATTTATATTTACTTTTCCAAAATTATTTACTTTCCAAAAATTTATTACCAGATTTCATCTTTTGATCATATCTTCATTATACTATCTCTATCTATGAACCGTAAAATATTCTAGAATCCTTACATCATGGATAATCATTTCACATATTATATGTATATGTTGAAATGAAATTAAAATTTTTGCTCCTTTTCACTAATTTATATAGGTCCACCAAATGTTCCCTAAATTTGAAACCTTCACATTGCTTACATCTCCTTATTTATCTATAGCACTAAGGTAAGTAAAGGTATGCAATTTTAAATTCTATCATTTCATTTATTTTATATACTCCTTACTATAATGTATTTAGCTTCAATGTTTTGTGTTGTTATATTTTTTTGGAAACACCATCTCGTGTTACACCATCTCGTGTTACACCCACATGACACATGATGAGATTTAAGTGGGGCATATGTATACACATAATATTTTAAAATAGTATCAATTAATTATTCTTTATCTCTTGTAGGAACCCATAGAGTCTCAATGTCTATGATTGCATACTTTAACAGGTGCATTGAAAAAGGGGTGGGTAAACCATTGGTGCTACATAGGATTATTGTCCCTTTACTACAACTTGTTATCTACACAACTATCTCTTAAAAATATTTCATTAAGCTTTGTCTCTTATTTCTTACCCTCCTCTATTCATTTACCACCTTCATTATCCCTTCCCTATCCTAAAATCCTTTTTTATAATTTATGATTAATGTCAACCCCATCGAATTTATACTCTAATTGAAAAAACTCATTTAGGGTTTAAGTCAGCCATACTAGAACCTAATTTGATTTTGTCAATAATAATACTGAGCTGATTGGGCCAACCCTATTGGCTAAACTTTTGGAAATTATTATGGTTAGATTAAAACATATAAACACATTCATTTCATCATTTATAAAGAGAAGATAAGAATAAGAGATATATATTGGTCATCTGCTTATCCACCATTATCCTTGAGGAGCATAGCTTAGGGTTTCATACTTTCTTTGGAGATATAGAAACTGTCTTGTGGATAATTCTTTTAGATGCATTAATAGGTTGTATAGCCTAGATATTGTATATCCTTCTCATCCTTAAAAACCACAATAACATCTTGAAAATCACCTTGGCCAAGGTAGATACTGAGGCTCAGTGGTTTAGTCCTCAGAGGTAAGTATTCCTCACTTTGTTCCTCTTTTATAAGAGTAGATATATTAACATATGTACTTATATCCCATTCATTAATATTTTGTATACATTGATATGAGTATATATCTCAAATTCGTATTTGCTTTTTATGTTTATTACCCCCACTTTATGCCCCAAACTTTGGTGAGCATTAGATTAGACTTTTACTTTGATTTTGTCATTTATAAAATGTAAACATAAGAACATAGGACCTAGTTAGGGTTATTGAATATTTTTGACTGATTGGAGTCTTTGGAACCCTCCCTAGTGATTTTTTGTGTTAGGATATCTCTTGGCTAGGTCTACAATATCTATCTTGGTCATGACCTTGAATATCTAATATATCAACAATCAAAAGTGTAAGTAAGATTTATCTTAACCAAGCTAGGTTTGATTTATAAATTATTTACATTTCTCTTTAGATAAAGATAACACATTCCTCCTCACATTTTACATGTCTATTGAAAGAACTAATTTTTTTTCATTTGAAATATGGATCAATTTGCCTTGATGAGAAAATGAAATGCCTTTTATGATTTCGATCAATTTTTGCTTCGATTTAATATGACCACAAAGTTCCTAGTCTAAATTCATATGGATATGTGGTAGGCATAACCCAAACCTTTATTTAAATTACTTTAGGACCATAAATAATTGGTATTATTATGTTTCCCAAGGCATCTTTCCAACTCACCTATATTTGCAAGTCTTATAGATAAAAACCAAGCTGCTAAAAATACATTTATCAAAAGTAATTTTTGTTTGTGTAGGATCAATATGGTTATGCTAAAAATAAGAACCACCCATGAATAAGGTTATTTTTAAATCCTATTTTTATATATTTTGTTTAATTTGTTTACTTTGAATCTCAAGGTGTGTAGTGTGAACCTATTTTAGATCTAATTTATTATTCTAAAGATCATGCAAATAATTACTAAATATTTTTTATTTCTATTTATCACTAGGTTGTGAACTTGATTCCTTTGGAGGTTCATCAAGTGTAATCATTTTATCATCAATGAGATCCCAGATATTATGTTTCAAGGTAAAGCACTTGTTTGTAGTATGCCCTAGTCCCTAATGATAATCATAATAACCATTCACACCATATACTTTGGATACAAGTCTAATCATATCCAATTTTATAGGATGAAGGATAGATATATGTTGACACTCTACTAAGTGTGGAAGTAATGAAGCTAGAGACTTAGGTAAGCATGAGAACGATCTCCTCAATTCCTTAGATAAAATAATCTAGTTAGATTTTTGTACTAGTATATTAATGAATGTTATATTATTTATAGAATAGATGTGCTGAGCTATATCTTGCTCATTTTTCCACACCCTTTCCATTTTTAGTCATATTCTTATGATTTTGGTGTAGGATTATCCATTTTTTGGACCATTGCACAATGTTTGAAGGGATTAGGATCAATTAGACATGTGTAAATGAACCTTTGATGACTAAATTTTAATCTTCTATAAAAATTAGATGGAATAACTTACATCGCATGTATCAAAGGTTGTCCTAAGAGAATCTTATAGTTTGAATCATTTGTCATAACTTTGCATAGAGTGGTTGATGTATAGAGACCTAGTGAAATATTCAATGTTACTTACCTTAATACTCATTATGAAATATTATCAAATCCCCTAATGCTCATATTATATGGTTAAAAATCTAAATGTCCAATCCTAATTAATTAAAGGAAATATATGTTGTAAATGTTGAGTCCTAAACTGCTATCCACAGGAACTCATTTTACTATTTTATTACAAACACACACCTATATGCAGAGTGGCAAACATTTATTTATAAGAGATCGGTATGGGGGATCATATTTTAAAAATTATATATTATGTTTCACCCATTTTATTAAATTTAACATGATGGAAACATGTGGTGACTCTAAATTCTTTGTCAACATTGTCATTTGTAAAGTTCTCAAAATAATAACTTTATAAGGTGGTGACTTATCTAACAAGTCTAAAATTTAAATAACATCATTATATGTTTTTCAAATTGATGGAATATACTCACATTCATTTTTTTATGGTGGTAAGGAATTTTTATTTCTGAAGGTAAGTCTTAATAAATGATATTCTTTGATGACACCACTTTATAGCAAAAGGAAATAATGTTTACATTGTATATTAGATTTTACATTATATCTATGAAAGAAACCAACATTATAATACTTGATACTTGGGTATTATGTAATTCCTTATATAGGATATTTTTATATATAGTGAAGTGATTTATAAGATTGAATGATGAATTTTTAGGCCACATGCTGCTCAATTTATCAATAAGGCCACCGCATATGACATTTGGTTTAGAAGGAACTTGTTCTAGTGTATTACAAAAGGAATTTTGAATAGATATCAAGTATTGTTTCCACTTAAAAACCATTTAATGATCTTTAATAATTTGATTAAAATATTTCAAAGGGTATTAATATGGTAAACCATAACAACTATTGTAAATTGGAACCCAAAATGGGTGATAGATGCATCTATGTTACACATATTTTATACAAATATGGGACTAGTAATAGAAAAATTAGAAAACCCTAATTGACCTAAGGTTTTGAGTTTAAATATAAATTTCATCAAATTTTTAACCCTAAAAATATAGATTATAAAATTTAGGTTTAAAGGGGATAGAGATAGTCTACAACATAAGGGTGATAAACTATCTTGATGATAGGGCATTTTAATGTTAAACTCAGATATAACATATTCTAAATTTGTTAAACTAATATAGGCTAAAAATAGGAATTAAATCTATGATAGATATGGAAATGATAAGCAAATAATTTATTTAGTTGGTTATGATGCAAACATGGTTCTATATCTATAAAAGGCAGGAAGTAGACTAAAAGAGGTTTATAGAATAGTCACCAAATTCTAGATTAAGTGGATCTAGAGTCAAAAGCACTAGCATCAGACTGGGATAGTTATCTTAACACTATTATTTGAATTGAAAATAGGTATCTTTTATATAATACCTGCTATAAAAAGATGTGGCCACCTAGATACTTTTAGATTATTCTTCACCTTCACTCTTTTGTATTCATATATGGTTCGTGGACTATTCCTCATCAAAGTATAAAACCCTAATTCTTCATCTTCATAGTGACCTTGTGAAAACTAGGTTAATGGGCACATGGTATGGAGCCACCCCCAAAGACCCCTCTATAAATAAACATTTCATACATATCTAATAAAATTAATAGGGCCTTAGACTAATGTAGTTCTCCCTTATGTCTTAGCTTGTGTTTGAATCATGTAATATGTGGAAATTAGGTACAATAGTAACCTAGATTATAACTTATCAAACTAGGATATTAGGATTCTCCTTCTATAATTTAAAACTTATGTATGTTTTATCCCTATGATTGATATGAAAAATAGAATAAAATAGGGGATCTTTTCTTTATTGAGTGTTTGATTGAATACTTTGATAAGTTTCCTTAGCTCTTACCTAGATGTATGTTAGGTGAAGAATGAATGAGGAGTGATTATAAATATATACTACTCCTATTGGTAAATATCTTGCATTAAAACTCTTAAACCAATCATTAGTATACTTTTCATTGGAAAATTATATGACTTTAGGGCACTCGACACTTGGATTAGGGTATGACACTATCATCAACATAGGGGTCTGCTAACTACACTTGTGTCCATGCAGTTACAAAATAGGCACAATCTCATAATTTTTAAGGACATAAGATAATTATGTTTTAATCATTATGGGAAACATAGAAGGTTTGCATCGTCAACATAAGACTGGTCAAACCAAAAGATAGGCCAAGGGGCATAGCATAGAGTAGATGCAAGACTTCCAAAAGTGATAAAGGTTCATAAGTAAGAGGAAGATCCAAGGTATATGTCTTCCAAGTGTATAAGACTAAGGTGCTATACAATCCATAAATATTATTTATAGTGGGAATATTCATAATAACTCAATGAGCGGATCTCTATGGGGCCCTCTTGAAAACTGGGAGAGAAGTCCTCTCCTTTTTAATGTGTGGATAAACATGAGTTATAATGTTAATATCTATGATACATATTTTAAGGTATGAATTTTATCCTTAAGTAAATGTCCATGGATGGGGGAGAAGGAATAGTCTAACTTCATGTTGGGGAACTCATAATATGATATGAATTTCAACTATGTACAAGACAAAGTAAGATAATAAATAGACTAGGAGGAAACAAACCTAATAGATGAGGAACTATAAAAAACTAATAATTACCTAGCATAACATGATCTAGTAGCATGCTTTGAAGAGGATCATAAGTAATAAGAGTAGTATGAAAATTATAAATTAACATTGTGTCATTAAATGTTTGATGTTTATGATGCTAGTCACATGAAAGATTGTTATGAATGGGGACCTCTCTATTCTCTGACATCTCTATCATGAAAAATTCTAGTAGACTAGATAACTCCTCTTGGGGTCCCTAGTTTTGAGTTTTAGAGAATTTATAGTTTCATAACCCTCATGGGTCAAATGGGAGGATGCTTGGCATCTCCTTTTCCAAAAGATTAGTGATCTCAGTTATAGACATTGTGGACAATACCAAATAGTTGAATATCTCTAAGCTAGTGATCTTTTCATCTAAATTACATCCTTCTCTTTTATCTTAACCAATAGAAATCTTTAGGAATTTCATTCCCATTATTTAAGATAACCACTTTAGGTTTCATGGGTTTAGTAACATCGAACAAGTATAGAGGTTTTGTAACCTAGTTAATAGGTATATTATAATTAATGTGTATCTCATGTTGCTTATGCATGGTTGCTTGTAGCACATAAAAAACATGTAGGATCCCCATGGGCTATGAAAGGTTTAGGAATCAAATTTTCTCAAACAAGGTTAAAATAATGGCCTTCATCATGTATATCAAAGGTCTTCCCAATATCATGTTATAGATGATATCTTTTTCTATGACATATAACTCAGTTAGCATCATCTTAGGACCCAGAGTGACTGGGAGATAAATTGGTCCTATCAAATTATATTTGAGGCTATCTATCCTCACAAGGTGTTATGACTTGTGGAATAGTTGATATACCCATAACCTATCTTTTATGGGAAGGAAAAGGGGACAATATTGATGGCTACTCCATCATTACTGATAACTCTCTTTCAATATATTTTATAAATATGAACTTGTAGAAACAAGGCTATATCCCCTTCATTGTCATCTCATAGTCAAGAGAAACAACATGTAAATCAAAGAATTAACCAACATTTTGAAAGTTTTGATGATGTGAAAATGTATCTAGATCCTCATGGATGGTCTGAACCTATGGTGTGGGAGTAATGTTGGACATATTCCCTAGTCCTAGGGAATTAAACAAGGTCGATTGATGAGTGGGTAAGTTATCAAGTAAATCAAAAAATGAAATGTGGGAGGATGTCTTAGTAATATTTGAGAATAAATAATACTTCCCCATGGGTTTAGATATAGAATTAGTTTATATAATGATTGAGGGATGATGATTCATAGGTTTATACTATCTCATACAAGTAACGGTATTCACATCCTCTTAAACTTATAACTCTAAAACTCATATCACTATTGTATTAACTTGGAATCCTAACTAAGGAATGATATCAATATTAGTTGTTCCAAATATTGAAGCTTTTGAAACTTGGGTGCATGTCACCATGGGTTAATTGTGTTGAATTAGGTGGTTATGAGGACTACCTTAGTAATGATTTTGGGTAACATAGGCTTGATGGTTAGAAAATGGGTTTTAGTATATCTATAAATTCTAAATATAAGGGGTGACATGATCATTTTAAAGGGCATGGTGGTTTGTTCTAGCATTCCATAGGAACATGTCTACAAATATTTTCCTCTAATGTTTAGCAAGCCTTTGGATTAATTTATTTTACTACATACTATTTCATGTATCATGATTGATAACCCAATGTAAGAGATAATATACATTACGATCCTATTCTCGAGTCCTAAAGGTTTGTCCCCATTGACTAAACCCTTGCTAATTATACATTTTCTAATAGGGTTGGTTTTGGAACTGGGCGAATTACTCAACATATTAATAGTATTTTTTATTTTTATTTTGGTGATATATTTTGTGTTATGGTATTTAATTAAAATCAACTGCATGTGATGTAGCTCAAGGATTTAAATTCCTATCACCTATATGATTATTTACATTAGTGTTGGTCATGTGTTGATATTGATTATTATTCACTAGATTTGGATTTTAACTCTTCTTGATTATATCATTCGTGGTACCATTCCTATTTTAATTAAGGATATTGAGACCTAGGTTATTTCGACTATTTAGTCCTACAGTTTAAAATATCTCATTATTTTAATTTGGGGTGATGATGAATCCATTGGTCTCATAGGTTTACTAACTATTATTAGTGACCACTTGGTCAATCTATAAGGCACTCTCAAGATCTTCTTTATAAGATCAATAGGGAAATTTCTATACATCCTACCTCATACCCTTATTAAGGGAGGGAAATAATAGGTCACATAGTTCCCATTGATCAATGTGAGGGACACTAGAAATTAATATAGAAATTATCATGATGTCATGATGAAATAGATAGCTGATTTATTGTCTTCTTATTCAATATGAATGAATTATTGAGTTTAAGTCTTGATAACCTTTTTAATGTTGAATGCTTTAATGAATTCAACCATTAATTGCTTGAATGAATGAATGGACCCCTTGGAGATGTGTTAATACAATTCAATATCTATTATTTTTAGTTTTTTTAGGAATTTTCTTGCAACAACCCCATTCTAATGTAGGAGTTCCATGTCAGTCATAACATAGGCCTTGACATGTGTGTTACAATATCCTTAACCTTTTAACTTGGGAAGGTATGATAGGGATGTGGGAGAAGAACCCCTCATATGTGAGATTGAGAGGATCCTTAACGTACATAACATATGTACCCATTATGTTAAATTTAGTTATTGACATAGTAGGATAGGATTATAAATGTCAAATCAATAGGGGTTAGTTGGATAACCACTACAAGGGAATAAGAAGTTTGATAGGGATAAGAATAATAAACTAGAAAATAGTGATCTGACTGAGTAGATTTAGAATACATATGGAATTAAGGAGTAATATTGTTAGACTTAGGAGGATTGATGAATCATAGAGGATGGGTATACACAATCTTCAAATGGCATGGAGATAAGTAAGTTTAGGTATATACCATCTGTGGAGGGGATGTACATGGGATGCACATAAATCAGTGGGGTAAATAATGGTGGATTGTTGGTCACCAAATTATTTTAAAAAGGTGTAGCATAAGTGTATATTATCCCCATTATTGTTTGGATAGGATATTTATGAGATGGAGGGACTTTAGAACCATCTGGGTTGGGGTCCCTATGAGTAAGGATGTCCCCAAGGGGTTGGATAGAGGCATAAATTGGTGGGGGCATATGCTCTTGTTATGGTTGAAGGATATAAGTTTGTTATTGTAGCAGTTGATGAGTTATTTTATATTGGAGAAGGATAAGGATGAGATTGTATAAGATAATTTGGGCCAATCCCTTGACTTAGAGATCATTGGTTATTTTCTAGGTCACTATATTAACCCACTATAGTATTTATGAATTCATTCAAGCCAATTATAGTGTTATGTCTAGGATTCTCTTATACTAGAGGGGTATGAATGAAAGGGTGGTAAGTGTCAATAGGATTTTTTAGAGTGGGAGTCTCAATGGTAGTGGTTATAGTTTGCATCAGCATGTTGGAGGGATCTTGCCTCTTGTTAGGGGAATGACTATCTATTTTCATGTGATTAATTTGTCCTTCAAGTTACATATCCTTCCCAGATAATTATCATATTTAGCAATGCTTTCCACATCTAGGATTTATAGGATAATCATTAGTATATTAGCTATGCGAGGAGTGAACTTACCTCCTCTAATGAATATTATATCATTGGAGTCTAGATGACTGCTACTAGGTTTAAATACATCTCAAATCTCATGAATAAAGACCTCACTCCTAGTTTGGGTGTTAGGTTGAGAATAACTATTAAAGTGTTAATCTACATTGGTATCAAAGGTAAGGTTGTTCTAACTCGCCAGAAAAGGCTCATTAGAGTTGATTTGGATTCTTTTATAGTTCTCCATGCCAATAGATTAGTCAATGTCTTTTAAAGACATATTTTAGGGGTATATAAATACCTGTAGAATAAAGAGGAGGGTTAAAATGGATAAGGTAGTAAGAAGAATAGCAAAAATGGGTAACAAATAATATGAAAGTTGATCACTTAAGGTTTACCAATTTATGTGCACACAAATTAGCACATGCTAAACTATGTACTCAACTCTCTAAGGTTAAGCTGAGGTAGCCAATCTAATAGATGTTATATCGATTAGGATAATTATTAGGTGTGATGTGATTCTAAAAGGGTAGTTGGAAGGGGTTCATGTAATGGAACAAAAATACCTCTACAACATCAATTTTTTAATTAGAGTGTCTTACTATGCAGATATAGAGATCTAAGTCACCTCAGTCTCTAAGATTATGAGGTGAAGATCATAACTGATACTAAGACCAAGGAAATGAGAGTGGTTAGGATAAATATCTCATAGAATGATCTAGGTAATAATTTAGGTGACAATTTGGGTGACGATTCTACCCCAATTGATGATGGAACTTCTGGGAGCCATAACTTTTGTACCATAGCTCCAATTCACTCATCATTTGAACCATTGGAAAGATAATAATGAGGATAACATGGTGAGATGGCATGAAGCTTCACTTGATGGATTTTGACCCTTGACAATGCAATTGAAGTGCCCCAAATTTCAATTTTAGTAGTGCAATCTAAAAATATTAAGTTTCTAAAAATAGTGATTCATCAAATTTTATTTTGTTTTAGATCATGGAAGTCAAACCACTTGATCTCTCTTGATATTTGTGACCTTACACATCCTCCTCGTACTTTCAAAATGTGTATAAATGAAAATTTAACCTCAAAGGAAAATCATACATCTCATCCCAGAGATAAGCATATAGTGGTATTGCAATTTTGAGTAATAAAAGATTCTTCAAAGAAAAATTTGACCTCTTTGATATAGTGCCTACACCATCACCAAAAAAGTTGGATAAAATGCTTTTGAGTTGAACCTACTAGCCTACCTTGGTCTACATCCAATATTCAATGTGGAGCTCCTTAAACCATATCATCCACCTCTGTTGGACACTTCATTTTTAGCAGAACAACTAGACATTGATGAGCTTGATCCACAAAATTTTTCTCCAGTGGAGGAGGATTAGATTGTTGAAACCTAGAAGAAGACAACAAGAGAACACTCTATTCCACTTTATCGGGTGTTCAAAAGGGTCTAGCTTAGCCATAAAGGTGAGTGGCTCATACAAAATCAAATTAAAACAAAATTACCACACCTGATGAGGAGTATTGATGCAATGGGGACCATTGATTCTAAAGAAGGAAGGAATTATCTGGACAATAATTCAAGCTACAATTCGGGTGATGATTCTACCTCAATTGATGATGGAACTTCTGGGAGCCATAACTTTTGCACTATACCTCCAATTGACTCACCGTTTGAACCATTGCAAAGCTAAGAATGAGGAGGACATGGTGAGATATTATGGAGATTTGATCAATAGATCTTGACCCCAAAAAACCCAATAGAAGTGCCCCAAATTTCAAATTTAGCAGTGAAGTCTAAATATAGTAAGTTTCTAAAAATAGTAATTCCTCAAATTCTTTATTGTTTTAAATCATGGAGGTTGAACCACTTAATCTCCCTCAATATTGGTGACCTTCCACATCCTCCTCTTGCTTTCAAAATGTGTATAAATGAAGATTTAACCTGAAAGTGAAATCAAACATCTCTTCCCAAAGATAAGCATATAGTGGTATTGCAATTTTGAGTAATAAAACATCTTTTCATAGAAAAATTTGGCCTCTATGATATGGTCCTTACACCATCACATGAAAATTTGGGAAAAATAATTTTGAGTTGAACCTATCACCATACCTTGGTCTACATCCAATATTCAATGTGTAGCTCCTTAAACCATATCATGCACCTCTATTGGACACTTCAGTTGTAGAAGAACAACTAGACATTGATGAGCTTGACCTATAGAGTTTTATTCCAATGGAAAATGGTTGGATTGTGGACACCTAGATAAAGACAATAAGAGGATGCTCTATTCTACTTTATCAGGTGGTCAAAAGTGGCTAGCTTAGCCACCAAGGTGAGTGACTCATAGAGAATCAAATTAAGACACAACTGGCACACCTAATGAGGAATATTGATGTAATGGGGACCATTAATTATCAAGTAGGAAGGAATGATCCAGGCAAAAATTTAGGTGATAATTCTGGTGACGGTTCTACCCCAATTGATGACAAAACTTCTGAGAGCCATAACTTTTGCATCATAGCTCCAATTGACTCACCGTTTGAACCATTGGAAAGCTAAGAATGAGAAAAATGCAGTGGAATGGAATGGTTATTTTCTCAATTTATTTTGACCCTAAAAAATCCAATTGAAGTGCCCCAAATTTCAATTTTAGTAGTGCAGTCTAAAAATAGTAAGTTTTTAAAAATAATAATTCCTTGAATTATGTATTGTTTTAAATCATGGAAGTCAAACTAATTAATCTCCCTCAAGATTGGTGACCTTACACATCCTCCTCCTACTTTCAAAATGTGTATAAATGAAGATGTAACCCTGAAGGGAAATCATACATCTCTTCTTAGAGCTAATCATATAGTTTTATTGCAATTTTGAGTAATAAAACATCTCTTCACAAAAAAATTTAGCCTTGATGATATGGTCCCTACACCATCACCAGAAAAATTGAAGAAAATGCTATTTAGTTGAACCTACCAGCCTACCTTGGTCTACATCCAATATTTAATGTGAAGCTCCTTAAACCATATCATCCACCTCTGTTGGACACTTTAGTTGTAGTAGAATAACTAGACATTGACGAGCTTTATCCATAGAGTTTTGCTCAAGTGGAGGAGGATTAGATTGTGGACACTAGGATGAAGACAATAAGAGGAACTCAATTTCACTTTATCACACGGTCAAAAGGGGCCAACTTCACCACCAAGGTGAGTGGCTCACAGAGAATCAAATTAAGACATAACTGCCATACCTAATGAGGAATATTGATGCAATCGGGACTATTGCTTCTCAAAGAGGAAAGATTGATTCAGGCAATAATTTAGGTGATAATTTGGGTGATGGTTCTACCCTAATTGATGATGTAACTTCTAGCAGCCATAATGTTTACACCATAGCTCCAATTAACTCATCATTTTGGAAAATTAATACTGAGGAGAACATGGTGAGATGGCATGGAGATTTTCTCAATGGATTTTGACCCTAAAAACCCAATGGAAGTGCCCAAAATTTCAATTTTAGTAGTGTAGTTTAAAATTAGTAAGTTTCTATAAATAGTAACTCCTTGAATTTTGTATTATTTTAAATTGTGGAAGTCAAACCACTTAATATCCCTCAAAATTTGTGACCTTCCACATCATCCTCCTATTTTAAAAATGTGTATAAATGAAGATGTAACCCAAAAGGTAAATCAGACATCTCTTCCCAGAGATAAGCGTATAGTGGTATTGCAATTGTTAGTAATAAAACATCTCTTCACAAAAAAAAATCATCTTCTATGATATGGTCCCTACACATTCACCAAAAAAGTTGGAGAAAATGATTTTGAGTTAAACCTACTAGCCTACCTTGTTATGCATCCAATATTGAATGTGGATATCCTTAAACCATATCAACCACCTCTATTGGACACTTTAGTTGTAGTATAAAAACTAGACATTGATGAGCTTGATCCACAGAGTTTTTCTCTAGTGGAGGAGGATTAGATTGTGGACACCTCGATGAAGACAAAAAGAGGACAATCTATTTCACTTTATCAGTTGGTCAAAAGGGGCCAAATTAGCCACCAATGTGAGTGGCTCACAGAGAATGAAATTAAGACACAACTACCACACCTGACGAGGAATAGTGATGCAACGGGAACATTATTTCTTAAGGAGGAATGAATTATCTGGGCAATCATTTAGGTGATAATTTAGGTGATGTTTATACCCCAATTGAAGATGGATCTTTTGGAAGCCATAACTTTTGCACCATAACTCCAATTGACTCACCGTTTGAATTGTTGGAAAGCTAAGAATGAGGAGAATGTGGTGAGATGGAATTGAGATTTTCTTAATGAATTTTGACCCCCAAAATCCAAATAAAAGTGCCCCAAATTACAATTTTAGTAGTGGAGTCTAAAAATAATAAGTTTCTGAAAATAGTAATTCCTCAAATTCTATATTGTTTTAAAACATGGAAGTAGAACCACTTAATCTCCCTCAAGATTGGTAACCTTCCATATCCTCCTCTTGATTTCAAAATGATTAAAAAAGATGTAACCTAAAATAGAAATCAGACATCTCTTTCTACAGATAATCATATAGTGGTATTGTAATTTTGAGTAATAAAACATCTTTTCATAAAAAAAATTAGCCTCTATGATATGGTCACTACACCATCACCAAAAAAGTTGGATCAAATACTTTTGAGTTGAGCCTACCAAGCTACCTTGGTCTGCATCTAATATTTAATTTAGAGCTCCTTAAGCCATATCATCCACCTCTGTTGGACACTACAGTTGTAGAAGAATAACTAGACATTGACTAGCTTGATCCAAAAAGTTTTGCTCCAGTAGAGGAGGATCAAATTGTGGACACCTAGATGAAGACAACAAGAGGACGCTCTATTCTACTTTATCGAGTGGTTAAAAGGGGATAGCTTAGCCACAAAGGTGAGTGGCTCATATAAAATTAAATTAATACATAGCTACCACACCTGATGAAGAATATTGATGTAATGTGGACCATTGATTCTCAAGGAGGAAGGAATAATCCGAGTAACAACTCAGGTGATAATTCGGGTCACAGTTTTACCCCAATTGATGATAGAACTTTTGGGAGCCATTATTTTTGCACCGCATCTCTAATTTACTCACCATTTAAACCATTGAAAAGCTAAGAACGAGGAGAATGCGATGAGATGGCATCAAGCTTTGCTCAATAGATTTTGACCCAAAAAACCTAATGGAAGTGTCCCAAATTTCAATTTTAGTAGTGTAGTTTTAAAATAGTAAGTTTTTAAAAATAGTAATTCTTTGAATTATGTATTTTTTTAAATCATGGAAGTCAAACCAGTTAATCTCCCTTGAGATTGATGACTTTCCACATCCTCTTCCTACTTTTAAAATGTGTATAAATGAAAATGTAACCCAAAAGGGAAATCAGACATCTCTTCCTAGAGATAAGAATATAGTGGTATTACACTTTTGATTAATAAAACATCTCTTCAGAGAAAAATTTGGCCTCTATGATATGGTCCCTACACCATCACCAAAAAAGTTGGAGAAAATGCTTTTGAGTTGAACCCACCAACCTACCTTGGTCTGTATCTAATATTCAATGTGGATCTCCTTAAACCATATCATCCACCTCTATTGGACACTTTAGTTGCATTAAAACAACTAAATATGGATGAGCTTGATGCAAAAAAAATTTCTATAATGGAGGAGGATTAGATTGTGGACACTTGGATGAAGACAACAAGAGGACACTCTATTCCACTTTACACATGGTAAAAATGGGACAGCTTAGCCTCCAAGGTGAGTGGCTCACAGAGAATCAAATTAAGATACAAATGCCATACTTGATGATGATTATTGATGCAATGAGGACCATTTCTTCCCAAGGAGGAACGAATGATCCAGGCAACAATTCAAGTGACGGTTCTACCCCAATTGATGATGTAACTTCTAGAAGCAATAACTTTTACATCGTAGCTCCAATTGACTCGTCATTTGAACTGTTAGAAAGCTAAGGATGAGCAAAAAATGGTGAGATGACATGGATCTTTGATCAATATATTTTGACTCCCAAAGGCCCAATGGAAGTGCCCCAAATATTAATTTTAGTTATGTAGTCTAAAAATAGTAAGTTTATAAAGATAGTAATTCTTCAAATTTTGTATTGTTTTAAATCATGGAAGTCAAACCACTTAATCTCCTTCGATATTGGTGACCTTCCACATCCTCCTTATACTTTTAAAATTTGTATAAATGAAGACGTAACCTAAAAGGGAAATCAGACGTCTCTTCCCAGAGATAAGCATATAATGGTATTAGAACTTTGAGTAATAAAACATCTCTTCATAGAAAAATTTGGCCTCTGTGATATGGTCCCTACACCATGAATATAAAAGTTGGATAAAATGCTTTTGAGTTGAACCTACTAGCCTACCTTTGTCTA
Source organism: Torreya grandis (assembly GCA_037957365.1). Taxonomy (NCBI): domain Eukaryota; kingdom Viridiplantae; phylum Streptophyta; class Pinopsida; order Cupressales; family Taxaceae; genus Torreya; species Torreya grandis. The sequence goes on from JARHVA010001890.1 coordinate 1,887,210, forward strand.
CATCCCATATTCAATGTTGAGCTCCTTAAACTATATCATCCACCTCTATTGGACACTTCAGTTATAGTAGAACAATTAGACATTGATGAGCTTGATCCATAGAATTTTTCTCCAATGGAGGAGGATTAAATTGTGGACACCTAGATGAAGACAATAAGAAGACACTTTATTTGGCTTTATCGAGTGGTCAAAAGGGGCCAGCTTAGCCACCAAGGTGAGTGGCTCATAGAGAATCAAATTAAGACACAACTACCACACTTGATGAGGAATATTGATGCAATGGGGACCATTACTTCTCAAGGAGGAATGAATGATCTGAACAATAATTCAGGGGATGGTTCTACCCTATATGATGATGGAACTTTTAGAACCCATAAATTTTACACTGTAGCTCCAATTGACTCATCGTTTGAACTGTTGGAAAGCTAAGAATGAGGATAATGTGGTGAGATGGCTTGGAGCTTTGCTCAATGGATTTTGTCACATAAAAACCCAATGGAAGTACACCAAATTTTTATTTTAGTAATGCAGTCTAAAAATAGTATGTTTCTAAAAATAGTAATTCCTTGAATTTTGTATTGTTTTAAACATATAGTGGTATTACAATTTTGAGTAATAAAACATCTATTCATAAAAAAATTTGGCCTCTATGATATGGTCCCTACACCAATACCAATAAAATTTTAATAAAATGCTTCTGAGTTGAACCTACCAACCTACCTTAGTCTGCATCTAATATTTAATGTGGAGCTCCCTAAACCAAATCATCGACCTCTGGTGAACACTTCAGTTGTAGTAGAGATACTAGACATTGATGAGCTTGATCCATAGAGTTTTTCTCTAGTGGATGAGGATTAGATTTTGGACACCTGGATGAAGACAAAAAGAGGATGCTCTATTCTACATTATTAGGTGGTCAAAAGGGGCCAGCTTAGACACCAATGTGAGTGGTTCACAGAGAATTAAATTAAGACACAACTGCCACACTTGATGAGGAATATTGATGCAATGGTGACCATTAATTTTCAAGAAGGAAGGAATGATCTGGGCAATAATTCAAGTAACAATTTAGATGACGGTTCTACCCTAATTGATGATGGAACTTTTGGGAGCCATAACTTTTACACCATAGCTCTAATTGACTCACTGTTTGAACTGATGGAAAGATAAGTATGAGGAGAATGTGGTGAGATGGCATGGAGATCCACTTCATGTATTATGACCCTCAAAAACCAAATAGAAGTTTCTAAAAATAATAAGTTTCTAAAAATAGTAATTCTTTGAATTATGTATTGTTTTAAATCGCAAAAGTTGAACCACTTAATCTCCCTCAAGATTGGTGACCTTTCAAATACTCTAGCTTTCAAAATGTGTATAAATAAAGATGTAACCTGAAATGGAAACCAGACATCTCTTAACAAAGATAAACATATAGTGGTATGGTTATTTTGAGTAATAAAACATCTCTTCATAGAAATATTTAGCCTCTATGATATGGTCCCTACACCATCACTATAAAAGTTGGAGAAAATGCTTTTGAGTTGAACCTACTAGCCTACCTTGGTCTGCATCCAATATTTAATGTGGAGATCCTTAAACCATATCATCCACCTCTGATGGACACTTCAGTTAACGTAGATCAAATAGAAATTGATGAGATTGATCCACAAAGTTTTTCTCTAGTGGAGGAGGATGAGATTGTGGACACCTAAATGAAGACAACAAGAGGACACTCTATTCTAATTTACTAGGTGGTCAAAAGGGGCTAGCTCAGCCACCAAGGTGAGTGGTTCACAAAGAATCAAATTAAGACATAATTGCCACACCTTATGAAGAATATTGATGTAATTAGGACTATTACTTCTCAAGGAAGAATGAATGATCCAGGGAACAATTCAAGTGACAATTTAGGTGACGGTTCTACCCCAATTAATTATGGAGCTTGTGAGAGCATTAACTTTTGCACTGTAGCTCCAATTGATTGATCGTTTGAACCATTGGAAAGATAAGAATGAGGGGAACATGGTGAGATAGAATTTGAATCCCAAGAACCTCAATGTAAGTGCCCCAAATATTAGTTTTAGTAGTAAAGTCTAAAAATAGTAAGTTTCTAAAACTAGCAATTTCTCAAATTATGTATTGTTTTAAATCATGGAAGTCAAACCGCTTAATCTCCCTTAAGATTGGTAAACTTCCGCATCCTCCTCCTAATTTAAAAATGTGTATATATAAAGATGTAACCTAAAAGGGAAATTAAGCATCTCTTCCTAGAGATAATCATAGAGTGGTATTCAAATTTTGAGTAATAAAACATCTCTTCATAGAAAATTTTGGCCTCTGCGATATGGTCCTTACACCATCACCACAAAAGTTGGAAAAAATACTTTTGAGTTGAACCTACCAACCTACCTTGGTTTGCATCTAATATTTAATGTGGATATCTTTAAAATATAACATCCACCTATATTGGACACTTTAGTTGTAGCAAAACAACTAGACATTGACAGGCTTGATTCACAGAGATTTGCTCCAGTAGAGGAGGATTAGATTGTGGACACCTAGATGAAAATAATAAGAGGACACTCTATTCTAATTTATTAGTTGGTTAAAAGGGGATAGCTTAGGCACCAAGGTGAGTGGCTCATAGAGAATCAAATTAAGATATAACTGCCACACCTGATGAGGAATATTGATGCAATGGGGACCATTGCTTCTAAAGAAGGAATTAACTAGGCAACAAGTCAGGTTACAATTTGGGTGATGGTTCTACCCCAATTGATGATGGAACTTTCAAGAGCTATAATTTTGCACCATAGCTCTAATTTATTCACCAGTTGAACTATAGCTCTACATAATGGATTTTGACCAACGAAAACCCAAAAGAAGTGCCCCAAATTTACATTTTATTAGTTGAGTCCAAAAATAGTAAGCTTATAAAAATAGTAAATCCTCAAATTTTGTATTGTTTTAAATCATGGAAGTCAATCCACTTAATCTCCCTTGAGATTGGTGACCTTTTTCATCCTCCTCTTACTTTCAAAATTTGCATAAAAAGATTTACCCTGAAAGTGAAATCAGACATCTCTTCCTAGAGATAAGCATATAGTGGTATTGCAATTTTGAGTAATAAAACATCTTTTCATAGAAAAATTTGGCCTCTATAATATGGTCCCTACACCATCACAAAAAAATTTGTAGAAAATAATTTTGATTTGAACCTACCAACCTACATTGGTTTGTATCTAATATTTAATGTGGTCCTCCTTAAGCCATATCATCCACCTCTTTTAGACACTTCATTTGTAGAAGAACAACTAGACATTGATGAGGTTGATCTACATAATTTTTCTCTAGTGGAGGAGGATTAGATTGTAGACACCTAGATGAAGACAATAAGAGGACATTATATTCTGATTTATCAGGTGGTCAAAAGGGGCTAACTTAGCCACCAAGGTGAGTGGCTCACAGGGAATCAAATTGAACATAAATGTCACACTTGATGAGGAATATTGATGTAATGGGGAGCATTACATCTCAAGGAGGAAGGAATGATCCATGGAACAATTTAGGTGACAATTTGGGTGATGGTTCTACCTCAATTGATGATGGAACTTCTATTAGCCATAACTTTTACACTGTAGCTAAAATTGACTCACCGTTTAAATCGTTGGAAACCTAAGAATGAGGAGAACAAGGTGAGATGAAATGGATATTTTTTTAATGGATTTTGACTCCAAAAACCTAATGGAAGTGCCTAAAATATCAATTTTATCATTTCAGTCTAAAAATAGTAAGTTTCTAAAAATAGTAATTCCTTGAATTCTATATTGTTTTAAATCGTAGAAATTGAACCACTTCATCTCCCTCAAGATTGGTGACCTTCCACATCCTTCTCTTGATTTCAAAATGTGTATAAATAAAGATGTAATCTCAAAGGGAAGTTAAACGTCTCTTCCCAGAGATAAGCATATAGTGGTATTACAATTTTGAGTAATAAAACATCTCTTCATAGAAAAATTTGGCCTCTGTGATATGGTCCCTACACCATCACCAAAAAAGTTGGAGAAAATACTTTTGAGTTGAACTTACTGGCCTACCTTGGTTTGCATCCAATATTTAATGTGGAGCTCCTTAAACCATATCATCCACTCTGTTGGACACTTTAGTTATAGAAGAACAACTTGACATTGACAAGATTGATCCATAGAGTTTTCTCCAGTGGAGGAGGATTAGATTGTGGACACTAGGATGAAGACAACAAGAGGACATTGTATTACACTTTATCACATGGTCAAAAAGGGCCAAGTTAGACACCAAGGTGAGTGGCTCACAATGAATCAAACTATGACACAACTGCCACACCTAATGGGGAATATTAGAAAAATAGGGACCATTGCTTCTCAATGAGGAAGGAATGATCTACACAATAATTTAGGTGACAATTTGGGTGACAGTCCTACCCTAATTGATTATGTAACTTTTGGGAGCCATAACTTTTGAACCGTAGCTCTAATTGACTCATCATTCAAACCATTGGAAAGATAAGAATGAGTAAAACATGGTGAGATGGCATGGATCTCTTCTCAATATATTTTGACCACCAAAAATCCAATGGAAGTTCCCCAAATTTTTATTTTAGTAGTGTAGTCTAAAAATAGTAAGTTTATAAAAATAGTAATTCCTCAAATTCTATATTATTTTAAATCATGGAAGTCAAACCACTTAATCTCCCTCGAGATTTGTGACCTTCCACATCCTCCTCTTACATTAAAAATGTATATAAATGAAGATGTAACCCAAAAGGGAAATCAAACATCTCTTCCCATAGATAAGAATATAGTGGTATTGAAATTTTGAGTAATAAACCATCTCTTCACAGAAAATTTTGGCCTTTATAATATGGTCCCTACACCATCACCAAAAAAGTTGTAAAAAATGCTTTTGAGATTAACCTACCAACCTACTTTGGTCTACATCTAATATTCAATGTGGAGCTCCTTAAACCATACCATCCACCTATGTTGGACACTTCAGTTTTAGAATAACAAGTAGACATTGACGAGCTTGATCCATAGAGTTTTGCTCCAATAGAGGAGGATTAAATTTTGCATGCCTGGATGAAGAAAACAAAAAGATGATCTATTCTACTTTATCGGGTCGTCAAAAGGGGCCAGCTTAGCCACCAAGGTGAGTGGCTCACAAAGAATCAAATTAAGACACAAATTCCACACTTGATGAGGAATATTGATGTAATGGGGACCATTTCTTCTCAAGGAGGAAGGAATGAGCTGGGCAATAATTCAGGTGACAGTTCTACCCTAATTGATGATGTAACTTTTGGGAGCCATAACTTTTGCACCGTAGATCCAATTGACTCATCATTTGAGACATTTGAAAGATAAGAACAAGGAGAACATAGTGATATGGTATGGAGCTTTGATCAATATATTTTGACCCAAAAAATCCAATGAAAGTGCCCTAAATCTCAATTTTAGTAGTGTACTTTAAAAGTAGTAAGTTTCTAAAAATAGTAATTCCTTGAATTCTATATTGTTTTAAATCATGGAATTCGAACCACATAATCTCCCTTGATGTTCATGACCTTCCACATCCTCCTCCTACTTTCAAAATGTTTATAAATGAGGATGTAACCCAAAATGAAAATCAAATGTCTCTTCCCAGAGATAAGCATATAATGGTATTACAATTTTGAGTAATAAAACATCTCTTCATATAAAAATTGGGCCTTTACAATATGGTTCCTACACCATAAACAAAAAATTTGGATAAAATGCTTTTGAGTTGAACCTACTAGCCTACTGTGGTCTACATCCAATATTAAATGTGGAACTCTTTATACCATATCATCCACCTCTGTTGGACACTTCAGTTGTAGCAGAACAACTAGATATTGATGAGCTTGATCCATAAAGTTTTTCTCTAGTGGAGGAGGATTAGATTATGGAAACTGGGATGAAGACAACAAGACAACACTCTATTCTACTTTATTGCATGGTCAAAAGGGGTCAGCTTAGCCACCAAGGTGAGTGACTCATAGAGAATCAAATTAAGACACAACTGCCACACGTGATGAGGAATATTGATGCAATGGGGACCTTTGCTTCTGAAGGAGGAAGGAATGATTCAAGAAATAATTAAAGTGATGGTTCTACCCCAATTAATGATATAGCTTTTAGGAGCCATAATGTTAGTACTATAGCTCCAATTGACTAATCGTTTGAACCTTTGGAAAGCTAAGAATGAGCAGAACATGGTGAGATCTCACGGAGCTCTACTTAATGGATTTTGACCCCTAAAAACCCAATGTAAGTGCCCTAAATTTTAATTTTAGTAGTGTAGTCTAAAAATACTATGTTTTTGAAAATAGTAATTCCTTGAATTTTGTATTGTTTCAAATCATGGAAGTCAAACCACTTAATCTCCCTCAAGATTGGTGTCCTTCCACATTGTCATCCTACTTTTAAAATTTGTATAAATGAAGCTATAACCCAAAAGGGAAAGAAAACATCTCTTCCCTGAGATAAGCATATAGTGGTATTACAATTTTGAGTAATAAAACATCTCTTCACAAAAAAATTCAGCCTCTGCAATATGGTCCCTAGACCATCACCATAAAAGTCAGAGAAAATGCTTTTGAGTTGAACCTACCATCCTACCTTAATCTACATCCAATATTCAATGTAGATCTCCTTAAACCATATCATCCACCTCTGTTGGACACTTCAGTTGTAGTAGAACAACTAGACATTGATGAGCTCGATCCATAAAGTTTTACGCTAGTGGAGGAGGATTAGATTTTGGTCATCTAGATGAAGACAACAAGAGGACACTCTCTTCGGATTTATTAGGTGGTCAAAAGGGGTCAACTTAGCCAACAAGGTGAGTGACTCATAGAGAATCAAATTAAGACACAACTACCACACCTAATGAGGAATATTGATGCAATAGGGAACATTACTTCTCAAGGAGGAAGGAATGACTCAGGCAATAATTCAGTTGATGGTTCTACCTGAATTATTGATAGAATTTCTAAGACCCATTAATTTTTCATCGTAGCTCCAATTGACTCATCATTTGAACTATTGGAAATCTAATAATGAGGAGAACATGGTGAGATGGGATGGATCTATGCTTAATGTATTTTGATCCCCAAAAACCCAATGGAAGTACTCTAAATTTCAATTTTAGTAGTGCAGTCTAAAAATAGTAAATTTCTAAAAATAGTAATTCCTTGAAATCTATATTGTTTTAAATCTACATTGTTTTAAATATATATTTTTTAAAATCATGGAAGTCAAACCAATTAATCTCCCTCAATATTTGTGACCTTCCACATCCTCCTACTTTCAAAATGTGTATAAATAAAGATGTAACCCAAAACGAAAGTTAGACATCTCTTCCCAGAGATAAGCATATAGTTGTATTACAATTTTGTGTAACAAAACATCTCTTCATAGAAAAATTCAGCCTATATGATATGGTAACTACACCATCATTAGAAAAGTTGGAGAAAATGCTTTTGAGTTAAACCTACCAGCCTACCATGGTCTGCATCCAATATTTAATGTGAACCTCCTTAAACCATATCATCTATCTCTATTGGACACTTTAGTTGTAGCAGAACAACTAAACATTAATGAGCTTAATCCATAGAGTTTTGTTTCAGTGGAGGAGGATTATATTGTGGACACCTAGATGAAGACAAAAAAAGGATGCTCTTTTCTACTTTATCAGGTGGTCAAAAGGGGCCAACTTAGCCACTAATGCGAGTGGCTCATATAGAATCAAATTAAGACACAACTACCACACCTGATGACGAATATTGATGCAATGGTGACCATTTCTTCTCAAGGAGGAAGGAATGATCCAAGAAATAATTTAGGAAATAATTTGAGTGATGGTTCTACCCCAATTGATGATGGAAATTTTGGGAGCCATAATGTTTACACCGTAGCTCTAATTGACTCACCATTTTAACTTGTGGAAACCTAAGAACGAGGAGAATGTGGTGAGATGGCATGGAAATCTGCTTAATGGATTTTAACTCCTAAATTTTTTAATGTAAGTCCCAAAAATTTCAAATTTAGTAGTGTAGTCAAAAAATAGTAAGTTTTTTTAAATATTAATTCCTCAAATTTTGTATTATTTTAAATCATGGAAGTTGAACCACTTAATCTCACTCAAGATTGGTGAACTTTCACATCCTCCTCCTACTTTCAAAATGTGTATAAATAAAGATGTAACCTAAAAGGGAAATCAAATATCTCTTCTCAGAGATAAAAATATAGTGGTATTATAGTTTTGAGTAATAAAACATCTCTTCATAAGAAAAAATTGGCCTCTACGATATGGTCCCTAAACTATCACCAGAAAAGTTTGAGAAAATACTTTTTGAGTTGAACCTACCAACCTACCTTGGTCTGCATCCAATATTTAATGTGGAGCTCCTTAAACAATATCATCCAACTCTGTTGGACACTTCAGTTGTAGAAGAACAACTAGACATTGACGAGCTTGATCCACAGAGTTTTGCTCCAGTGGAGGAGGATCAGATTGTGGACTCTTAGATGAAGACAACAAGAGCATGCTCTATTCTACTTTATCAGGTGGTCAAAAGGGGCCAGCTAAGCCACAAAGGTGAGTGGCTCATAGAGAATCAAATTAAGACACAATTGAAACACCTGATGAGGAATATTGATGAAATGTGGACCATTACTTCTCGAGGAAGGAGTGATCTGAGCAATAATTCAGGTGACAATTCAGGTGATGGTTCTACCCCATTTAATGGTGGATCTTCTGGGAGCCATAACTTTTGCACTGTAGCTCCAATTGACTCATCATTTGAACTTTTGAAAAGCTAAGAACAAGGAGAACAGAGAGAGATGGAATTAAGCTTTGATTAATTGATTTTGACCCTTAAACTCCCAATCAAAGTGCCCCAAATTTTAATTTTAGTTGTGTTGTCTAAAAATAATATGTTTCTAAAAATAGTAATTCCTTGAATTATGTATTTTTTTAAATAATGGAAGTTGAACCACTTAATCTCCCTCAATATTGGTGACCTTACACATCCTCCTCATACTTTAAAAATATGTATAAATGAATATGTAACCTGAAAGGAAAATCAGGCATCTCTTCCCAGAGATAAGCATATAGTGGTATTGTAATTTTGAGTGATAAAATATTTTTTCATAGAAAATTTTGGCCTCTTTGATATGGTCCCTACACCATCTCCAAAATAGTTGGAGAAAACAATTTGTAGTTGAACCCACCAACCTACCTTGGTTTGCATCCAGTATTGAATGTGGAGCTCCATAAACCATATCATCTACTTGTGTTAGACAGTTTAGTTGTAGCAAAATAAATAGAAATTGATGAGCTTGATCCATAGAGTTTTCCTCCAAAGGAGGAGGATCAGATTGTGGACACCTAGATGAGGACAACAATAGGTCGCTCTATTCTACCTTATCAGGTGGTCAAAAGGGATTTGTTAGACACCAAGGTGAATGGCTTATAGATAATCAAATTAAGACACAATTACCACACCTGATAAAGAATATTAATTCATTGGGGACCATTGCTTGTCAAGGAGGAAGGAATGATTTAGGTAATAATTTTGGGAACAATTCAGGTGACACTTCTACTTTAATTGATGATGGAAATTCTAGGAGCCATAATTTTTGCACCGTAGCTCCAATTGACTCACCGTCTAAACAATTGGAAAGCTAAGAATGAGGATAACATGATGAGATGGCATGGAGATCTACATGATGTATTTTAACACACAAAATTCCAATGGAAGTGCACACAATTTTTTTTTTTAGTAGTGTATTCTAAAACTAATAAGTTTTTAAAAATACTAATTCCTCAAATTCTATATTGTTTTAAATCACGGAAGTCAAACCACTTAATCTCCATCGAGATTGGAGACCTTCCACATTCTCATCTTGATTTCAAAATTTGTATAAAAGATGTAACCTGAAAGAGAAATTAGACATCTCTTCCTAGAGATAAGTATATAGTGGTATTACAATTTTGAGTAATAAAACATCTCTTCATAGAAAAATTTGGCCTATACGATATGGTCCCTTAACCATCACTAAATTTTTTTGAGAAAATGCTTTTGAGATAAACCTACTAGCCTACCTTGGTCTGCATTCATTATTTAATGTGGAGCTCCTTAAACCATATCATCTACCTCTGTTGGATAGTTTAATTGTAACAGAACAACTAGACATTGATGAGATTTATCCACAAAGTTTAGATCTAGTGGAGGAGGATCAGATTGTGGACACATGGATGAAGATAAAAAGAGGGCACTCTATTCCCCTTTATCAAGTGGCCAAAAGAGGCCAACTTAGCCACCAAGGTGAGTGGCTCATACAGAATTAAATTAAGACACAACTTCCACACCTAATGAGTAATATTGATGTAATGGGGATTATTGCTTCTCAAGGAGGAAGGAATGATCTAGGCAATAATTCTAGAAATAATTGTGTCTTATTTTAAATCATGGAAGTCAAACCACTTAATCTCCCTCAAGATTGGTGACCTTCCACATCATCCTCTTACTTTTGAAATGTGTATACATGAAGATGTAATTCAAAAGGGAAATCAGACATCTCTTCCTAGAGATAAGAATATAGTGGTATTGCAATTTTGAGTAATAAAACATCTCTTAACAAAAAAATTCAGCCTCTATAATATGGTCCATACAACATCACCAGAAAAGTTAGAGAAAAAGCTTCTGAGTTTAACCTACCAGCCTACCTTTGTTTGCATCTAATATTCAATGTGAAGCTCCTTAAACCATATCATCCACCTATGTTGGACACTTCAATTTTAGTATAACAAATAGACATTGATGATCTTAATCCACAGAGTTTTACTTTAGTTGAGGAGATTTAGATTGTGGACCCATAGATGATGACAACAAGAGGATGCTCTATTCCACTTTATCGAGGGTCAAAAGGGGCCATCTTAACCACCAAGGTGAGTGGCTCATAGAGAATCAAATTAAGATACAACTACCACACTTGATTAGGAATATTGATCTAATGGGGACCATTACTTCTCAAGGAAGAAGGAATGATCTGTACAATAATTTAGGTGATAATTTGGGTGATGGTTCTACCCCAATTCATGGAACTTTCAGGAGCCATAGCTTTTGCACTGTAGCTCCAATTGACTCATTGTTTGAACCATTTGAAATATAATAATGAGAATAATGTGGTGAGATGTCATGGAGCATCACTCAATGGATTTAGACCTCAAAAAATCCAATGGAAGTGCACCTAATTTTAATTTTAGTAGTGTAATTCAAAAATAGTATGTTTTTAAAAAAGTAATTCATTGAATTCTCTATTGTTTTAAATTGTGAAAGTTGAACCACTTAATCTCCCTCAAGATTGGTGACCTTCCACAACCTCCTCCAACATTCAAAATATGTATAAATGAAGATGTAACCTGAAAGGGAAATCAAACATCTCTTCCTAGAGATAAGCATAGAGTGATATTGCAATTTTGAGTAATAAAACATCTCTTCACAAAAAAATTTGGCCTATGTTATATGGTCCCTACACCATCACCATAAAATTTGGAAAAAATACTTTCAAGTTGAACTTACCAGCCTAACTTGGCCTACATCTAATATTCAATGTCAAGCTCCTTATACCATATCATCCACCTCTGTTTGACACTTAAGTTGTATAAGAATAACTAGACATTGGCAACCTTGATCCATATAGTTTTTCTCAAGTGGAGAAGGATTAGATTGTGGACACCTAAATGAAGAAAATAATAGGATGCTTTAATCCAATTTATCAAGTGGTCAAAAGGGGCCAGCTTAGCCACCAAGGTGAGTGGCTCATAGAGAATAAAATTAAGACACAACTGTACCACTTGATGAAGAATATTGATGCAATGGGTACCATTGCTTCTCAAGGAGGAAGGAATGATCTGGGAAATAATTTAGGTGATAATTTAGGTGATGGTTCTAACATAATTGATGATGGAACTTTTGGGAGCCATAAATTTTGCACTATAGCTCCAATTGACTCACCATTCCAACTGTTGGAAAGCTAAGAATGAGGAGATTGTGGTGAAATGGCATGGACCCCTACTCAATGGATTTTGACCACTAAAAATCCAATATAAGTGCTTCAAATTTCAATTTTAATAGTATAGTCTAAAAATAGTAAGTTTCTAAAAATTTTAATTCCTCAAATTCTATATTGTTTTAAGTCATGGAAGTCGAAGCACTTAATGTTCCTTAAGATTAGTGACCTTCAATATCTTCCTCCTACTTTCAAAATGTGTATAAATGAAGATGTAACCCAAAATGGAAATCAAACATCTCTTCGCAGAGATAAACATATAGTGGTATTACAATTTTGAGTAATAAAACATCTCTTCATAGAAAAATTTGGCCTCTATGATATGGTCCCTACACCATCACCAAAAAAGTTAGACAAAATGATTTTGAGTTGAAACTACTAGCCTACCTTGGTCTGCATCTAATATTCAATGTGGAGCTCTTTAAACCATATCATCTACCTATATTGGACACTTTAGTTGTAGCATAACAAATAGACATTGATGATTTTGATCCACATAGATTTTATCTAGTAGAGGAGGATCATATTGTGGATAACTGGATGAAGACAACAAGAGGATGCTCTATTCCACTTTATCAAGTGGTCAAAAGGGGCCAGCTTAGCCACCAAGGTGAGTGGCTTAGAGATTATCAAATTAAGACACAACTACCATACCTAATGAGGAATATTGATATAATGGGGAACAATTCTTCTCAATAAGGAATGAATGACCTAGACAACAATTTAGGTGGCAATTCGGGTGATGGTTTTACACCAATTGATGGCAGAACTTCTAAGAGCTATAACTTTTGCACCGTAGCTCCGATTGACTTGCCATTCGAACCATTGAAAAGATAAGAATGAGGAGAACATGGTGAAAAGGAATAGAGATATACTCAATAGATTTTCACCCAAAAAAACCCAAAAGAAGTTCTCTAAATTTTAATTTTAGTAGTGTAGTCTAAAAATAGTAAGTTTCTAAAAATAGTAATTCCCTAAATTCTTTATTATTTTAAATCATGGAAGTTGAGCCACTTAATCTCATTCAAGAGTGGTAACCTTCCACATCCTCATCTTACTTTCAAAATGTGTATAAGTGAAGATGTAACTTGAAATGGAAATCAGACATCTATTCCCAAACATAAGCATATAGTGGTATTGTAATTTTGAGTAATAAAACATCTTTTCATAGAAAAATTGGGTCTCTATGATATGGTCCCTACACCATCAACATAAATGTTGGGTAAAATGATTTTGAGTTGAACCCACCAGCCTACCTTGGTATGCATCCAATATTCAATGTGGAGTTCCTTAAACCATATCATCCACCTCTGTTGGATACTTCAGTTGTAGCAGAACAACTAGATATTGACAAACTTGATCAACATAGTTTTTATCCAATGGAAGTGAATTAGATTGTGTACACCTAGATGAAGACAAAAAGGGGACACTCTATTCCACTTTATCAGGTGGTTAAAAGGGGCCAAGTTAGCCACCAAGGTGAGTGGCTCACAGAGAATCAAATTAAGACACAACTGCCACACCTGATAAGGAATATTGATGTAATGGGGACCATTCCTTCTCAAGGAGGATGGAATGATCTGGGAAATAATTCAAGAATGGGTGATGGTTCTACCACAACTAATGATGGAACTTCTAAGACCCATAAATTTTACACTGTAGCTCTAATTGACTCGCCATTTGAAGTATTGAAAAGCTAAGAATGAGGAGAACATGGTGAGATGGCATAGAGATCTACTTGATGAATTTTGACCCCTAAAAATCTAATGGAAGTATTTCAAATTTTAATTTTAGTAGTGCAGTCTAAAAATAGTAAGTTTCTAAAAATAGTCTAAAAATAGTAAGTTTCTAATTTTGTATTGTTTCAAATCATGGAAGTTGAACAATTTAATCTCCCTTGATATTGGTGGCCTTCCACATCCACCTTATACTTTAAAAATGTGTATAAATAAATATGTAACTGAAAAGGGAAATCAAACATTTATTTGTAGAGATAAGCATATAGTGGTATTGCAATTTTGATTAATAAAACATCTCTTCACTAAAAAATTTAACCTCTGTGATATGGTCCCGACACCATCACCAAAAAAGTTGGAGAAAATGATTTTGAGTTAAACCTACTAGCTTACCTTGGTATGCATCCACTTTTTAATGTAGATCTCCTTAAACCATATCATCCACCTCTATTGTACTCTTCAGTTGTAGCATAACAACTAGACATTGATTGGCTTGATCCATAGAGTTTTGCTCTAGTGGAGGAGGATTAGATTGTGTATAACTAGATGAAGACACCAAGAGGACACTCTATTCTAATTTATCAGGTGGTCAAAAAGGGCCAACTTAGCCACTAAGGTGAGTGGATCACAAATAATAAAATTAATACACAACTGCCATATGTCATGAGGAATATTGGCTGTTCTACCTAAATTAATGATGAAACTTCTAGGAGACATAACCTTTGCACTGTAGCTCCAATTTACTCACCGTTTAAATTTTTGGAAAGATAAGAATAAGAAGATTGTGGTGAGATGCCATGGAGCTCCACTCAATGTATTTTAACCCCTAAAATCCTAATGGAAGTGCTCCAAATTTCAATTTTAGTAGTGTAGTATAAAAAAAGTAAGTTTCTAACAATAGTTATTCCTTAAATTTTGCATTATTTTAAATCATGGAAGTCAAAGAACTTAATATTCCTCAAGATTGGTGACCTTCAACATCCTCCTCTTGATTTCAAAATGTGTATAAATGAATATATAACCCAAAATAGATATCAGACATCTCTTCTCAGAGATAAGCATATAGTGGTATTGAAATTTTGAGTTATAAAACATCTCTTCACAAAAAAAATTGGCCTCTATGATATGGTCCCTACACCATCACCAAAAAAGTTGGAGAAAATGATTTTGAGTTGAACCTACCAGCCTACCTTGGTCTGTATATAATATTCAATGTGGAGCACCTTAAACCATATCATCCCCCTCTATTGGACACTTTAGTTGTAGCTGAACAACTAGACATTGACAAGTTTGATCCACAGAGTTTTTTTTAAGTTGAGGAGGATCATATTTTGGATACCTAGATGAAGACAACAAGATGATGCTCTACTCTACTTTATCGGGTGATCAAAAGTTGCCAACTTACCCACCAAGGAGTGTGTCTCACATAAAATAAAATTAAAAAACAACTGCCACACTTGATGATGAATATTGATGCAATAGGTACCATTACTTCTCAAAGAGGAAGGAATGATCTCGGTAATAATTTAGGTGACAATTTGGGTGATGGTCCTACATCAATTGATGATGGAACTTCTGGGGACCATAACTTTTTCATCGTAACTCCAATTGTCTTTTCGTTTGAACCGTTGGAAAGCTAAGAAGGAGGAAAACACACTGAGATGGCATGGAGCTCTACTTGATGGATTATAACCCTAAAAAACCCAATAGAAGTGGCCCACATTTCAATTTTAGTAGTGTAATAAAAAAATATTAGGTTTTAAAAAATAGTAATTCCTTGAATGCTATATTATTTTAGATCATGGATGTCAAACCACTTAGTCTCCCTCGAGATTGGTGACCTTCCACATCCTCCTCATGCTTTCAAAATGTGTATAAATAAAGATGTAATCTAAAAGGAAAATTAGACATCTCTTCCCAGAGATAAGCATACAATGGTATTGTAATTTTGAGTAATAAAACAACTCTTCACAAAAAAAATTGACCTCTATGATATGGTCCCTAAAACAACACTAGTAAAGTTTGAGAAAATGCTTTTGAGTTAAACCTACCTCCCTACCTTGATCTACATCTAATATTCAATGTGGAGCTCCTTAAACCATATCATCCACCTCTATTAGACACTTCAATTTTAGCAGAACAATTGGAAATTGATGAGCTTGATCCTTAGAGTTCTACTCTAGTGGAGGAGGATCAAATTATGGACACCTGGATGAAGACAATAAGAGGATACTCTATTCTACTTCATTAGGTGGTCAAAAGGGGCCAGCCTAGCCATCAAGGTGAGTGGCTCATAGAGAATCAAATTAAGATACAACTACCACACTTGATGAGAAATATTGACACAATGGGGACCATTGCTTCTCAAGGAGGAAGAAATGATCTAGTCAAGAATTCAAGCAACAATTTAGGTGAAGGTTCTAGACCAATTGATGATGAAACTTTCGGGAGCCATAACATTTGTATGATAACTCTAATTCACTCATCGTTTGACTTGTTGGAAAGCTAAGAACGAGGATAACATGGTGAGATAGAATGGAGCTTTGATCAATAGATTTTGACACTTAAAAACCCAATGGAAGTTCCCCAAATTTAAATTTTAGTAGTACAATCTAAAAAATGTATGTTTCTAAAAATAGTAATTCCTCAAATTATATATTGTTTTAGATCATGGAAGTCGAACCACTTAATCTCCCTTGAGACTGGTGATCTTCTACATCCTCCTCCTACTTTCAATATATGTATAAATGAAGATGTAACCCAAAAGGAAAATTATACATCTCTTCCCAGAGATAAGCATATAGTGGTATTGCAATTTTGAGTAAGAAAACATCTTTTCATAGAAAAATTTGGCCTTTGTGATATGGTCCCTACACCATCACCAAAAAAGTTGAAGAAAATGATTTTGAGTTTAACCTATCAACCTACATTGCTCTCCATCCAATATTCAATGTGGAGCTCCTTAAAGCATATCATCCACCTCTCTTAGACACCATAGTTGTAGTAGAATAACTAGATATTGATGAGCTTGATCCATAGAGTTTTGCTCCAGTGGAAGAAGATCATATTGTGGACACTTGAATGAAGGCAATAATAGGATGCTCTATTCAACTTTATCAGGTGGTCAAAAGGGTCCAACTTAGCCACCAATGTGAGTGGCTCATAGAGAATCAAATTAAGACACCACTACCACACTTGATAAGGAATATTGATGCAATGGATACCATTGATTCTCAAGGAGGAAGGAATGATCTAGGCAATAATTAAGGTGACAGTTCAGGTGATGGTTCTACCCGAATTGATGATACAACTTCTAAGATCCATAAATTTTGCATCGTATTTCTAATTGACTCGTCATTTCAACCATTAGAAATCCAAGAACAAGAAGAATGTAGTTAGATGGCATAGATATTTACTCAATGGATTTTAACCCTAAAAAATCTACTGGAAGTGCCCCAATTTTCAACTTTAGTAGTGCAGTCTAAAAATTGTAAGTTTTTAAAAATAGTAATTCTTCAAATTTTGTATTGTTTTAAATCATGGATATCAAACCACTTAATCTCCCTTGATATTGGTGACCTTCTACATCCTCTTCCTACATTCAAAATGTGTATAAATAAATATACAACCTGAAAGGGAAGACAGACATCTCTTCCCAGAGATAAGTATATAGTGGTTTTAAAAATTTTAGTAATAAAACATCTCTTCATAAAAAAATTTGGCCTCTATGATATTTACCCTATACCATCACCACAAAATTTGGAGAAAATGCTTTTGAGTTGAACCTATCAGCCTACCTTTGTCTACATCCAATATTCAATGTGGAGCTCTTTAAACCATATCATCTACCTCTGTTGGATACTTTAGTTGTAGAAGAATAACTATATATTGATGAGCATGATCCATAGAGTTTTGCTTTAGTGGAGGAGGATTAGACTGTGGACACCAAGATGAAGACAACAAGAGGATGTTCTATTCAGCTTTATCAGGTGGTCAAAAGGAGCCAGCTTAGTCACCAAGTTGAGTGGCTCATAGAGAATTAAATTAAGACACAACTACCACACCTAATGAGGAATATTGATGCAATGGGGACCATTGAATCTCAAGGAGAAAGGAAAGATTTGGGAAACAATTCAGGTGACAATTAGGGTGATAGTTCTACCCCAATTGATGACAGACTTTTGAGAGACATAACATTTACACTGTAGCTCCAATTGACTCATCGTTTGAAACATTGGAAATCTAAGAATGAAGAGAACATAGTGAGATGGCATAGAGTTTGATCAATGGATTTTGTCCCTTGAAAACTCAATGAAAGTGCCCCAAATTTTAATTTTAGTAGTGCAATCTAAAAATAGTAAGTTTATAAAAATAGTAATTCCTCAAATTCTTTATTGTTTTAAATCATGGAAGTTGAACTACTTAACCTCACTTGATATTGGTGACCTTCCACATCCTCCTCCTACTTTCAAGATGAGTCTAAATCAGGATGTAACCTGAAAGGGAAATTAAACATCTATTCTCAGAGATAAGCACATAGTGGTATTACAATTTTGAGTAATAAAATATCTCTTCATAGAAAAATTTGGCCTCTACAATATGGTCCCTACACCATCACCAGAAAAGTTGGAGAAACTGCTCTTTAGTTGAAACTACCAATCTACCTTGGTTTGCATCCAATATTCAATGTGGAGCTCCTTAAACTATATCATCCACCTCCATTGGACACTTTAGTTGTAGCATAATAACTAGACATTGATTAGCTTGATCCATAGAGCTTTTCTCCAATGGGAGAAGATCAGATTGTGGACACCTAGATGAATATGATAAGAGGATGCTCTACTCCACCTTATCAGGTGGTCAGAAGGCACCAGCTTAGCCACCAAGGTGAGTGGCCTATAGAGAATCAAATTAAGACACAACTACCTAACTTGATGAGGAATATTGATGAAATGGGGAGCAATGCTTCTCAAAGAGGAAGGAATGATTTAGTAAATAATTTAGGTGACAATTTGGGTGACGGTTCTACCCTAATTCACGATAGAACTTCTAAGAGCCGTAACTTTTACACCGTATCTTCAATTGACTCACCGTTTGAACTATTAGAAAGATAAGAATAAGGAGAATGTGGTGAGATGGCATGGATCTTTCCTTACTTGATTTTTACCTTCAAAAACCTAATGTAAGTTCCCCAAATTTCAATTTTAATAGTGCAATCTAGAAATTGTAAGTTTTTAAAAATAATAATTCCTCAAATTTTGTATTATTTTAAATCATGGAAGTGGAACCACTTAATCTCCCTCAAAATTGGTGACTTTCAGTATCCTAATCTTGCTTTCAAAATGTGTATAAAAAATATGTAACACGAAAGGTAAATAAGACATCTTTTCCAAGAGATAAGCATATAGTGGTATTACAATTTTGGGTAATAAAACATCTCTTCATAGGAAAATTTGGCCTCTAGGACATGGTCCCTACACCATCACCAGAAAATTTGGAAAAAATACTTTTGAGTTAAACCTACTAGCCTACCTTAGTCTTCATCCAATATTGAATGTGGAACTCCTTAAATCATATCATCCACCTCTGTTGGACACTTCATTTGTAGCAGAACAACTAGACATTGATGAGTTTAATCCACATAGTTTTTCTCTAGTGGAAGAGGATCAGACTGTGGATACATAGATGAAGACAAAGAGAGGACACCCTATTCCACTTTATCAGGTGGTCAAAAGGAGCTAGCTTAGCCACCAAGGTGAGTGGGTCACAAAGAATAAAAATTAAAACACAACTACCACACCTGATGAGGAATATTGATGAATTTGGGACCATTAATTCTCAAGAAAGAAGGATTGATTTGGGTAACAATTCAGGTGAAAATTTAGGTTATAGTTCTACCCTAATTGATGATGGAACTCCTAAAAGCCATAACTTTAACACCATAGCTCCAATTGACTCATCATTTGAATCATTGGAAAGCTAAGAATGAGTAGAAAAGTTGGAGAAAATGATTTTGAGTTGAACATACCAACCTACCTTAGTTTCTATCCAATATTTAATGTGGATCTCCTTAAACTATATCATCCACCTCTATTAGACACTTTAGTTGTAGTAGAACAACTACACATTAACAAGCTTGATCCATAGAGTTTTGCTCCAGTAGAGGAGGATCAGATTGTGGACACATGGATGAAGACAATAAGAAGATTCTCTATTCCACTTTATCGAGTTGTCAAAAGGGGCCACCTTAGCCACCAAGGTGAGTGGCTCATAGAGAATCAAATTAAGACACAACTACAACACTTGATGAGGAATATTAATGCAATGGGGACCATTACTTCTCAAAAAGGAAAGAATGATTTGGGAAATAATTCAAGAGATAATTTTAGTGATGGTTTTATTTTAATTGATGATGAAACTTCCAAGAGCCATAACTTTTGAATTGTATTTCCAATTGAATCATCGTTTAAACCATTGGAATGTTAAGGACAAAGAGAATGCATTGAGATGGCATGGAGATTTGCTCAATAGATTTTGACCCCCAAAAACCCAATGGAAGTGCCCCAAATTTCAATTTTAGTAGTGCAGTCTAAAAATTGTAAGTTTCTAAAAATTGTAATTCCTTAAATTTTGTATTATTTTAAATCATGGAAGTCAAAGTACTTAATATTCCTCAAGATTGGTGACCTTCAACATCCTCCTCTTGATTTCAAAATGTGTATAAATGAATATGTAACCTAAAATGGAAATTAGACATCTCATCTGAGAGAAGCTATAGTGGTCTTATAATTTTGAGTTATAAAACATCTCATCATAGAAAAATTTGGCCTCTTCGATATGGTCCCTACACCATCACTAAAAAGGTTGGAAAAAATACTTTGAGTTTAATATACCAGCCTACCTTGGTCTGCATCCAATATTTAATGTGGACCTCCTTAAACCATATCATCCACCTTTATTGGACACTTCATTTATAGTAGAACAATTAGACATTGACAAGCTTGATTCATAGAGTTTTTCTATAGTAGAGGATGATCAAATTGTAGACACCTAGATGAAGACAAAAAGAAGATGCTCTATTCCACTTTATCGAGTGGTCAAAAGGAGCCAGTTGATCCACCAATGTGAGTGGCTCATAGAGAATCAAATTAAGACACAACTGTCACACCTGATGAGGAATATTGATGTAATGGTGACCATTACTTCTCAAAGTGGAAGGAATGATCTTGGCAACAATTCAGGTGATAATCCAAGTGATGGTTTTACACCAATTGATGATGGAACTACTGGGAGCCATAACTTTTGTATCATAGCTCCAATTGACTCGCCGTTTGAACCGTTGGAAACCTAAGAATGATGATAAAAAGGTGAGATGGAATGGAGCTCTACTTAATGGATTATGACCCTTGAAATCCAATGAAAGTCCCTAAATTTTCAATTTTAGTAGTGTAGTATAAAAATAGTAATTCCTAAAATTTTGTATTGTTTTAAATCATGGAAGTTGAACCACTTAATCTCCCTTGAGATTGGTGACCTTCCATATCTTCCTCCTATTTTAAAAATGCATACAAATGAAGATGTAAACCAATATGTAAATTAGAAATATCTTCCTAGAGATAATCATATAGTGGTATTGAAATTTTGAGTAATAAAACATCTCTTCACAGAAATATTTGACCTCTACGATATGGTCCCTACATAATCATCAAAAAATTTAGAGAAAATGCTTTTGAGTTGAACTTACCAGCCTACCTTGGTCTGCATCCAATATTTAATGTGGATCTCCTTAAACCATATCATCCACCTCTATTGTACACTTCAATTGTAGCATAACAACTAGACATTGATGAGCTTGATCCATATAGTTTTGCTCCAGTGGAGGAGGATCAGATTGTGGATATCTAGATAAAGACAACAAGAGGATGATTTATTCTAATTTATCAGTTGGTCAAAAGGGGCCATCTTATCCCCTAAAGTAAGTGGCTCACAAAGAATCAAATTAAGACACAACTTCCATATGTGATGAGGAATATTGATGGTTATACCTAAATTAATGATGAAACTTCTGGGAGACATATCCTTTGCACCGTAGCTCCAATTGACTCATCATTTGAACTATTGGAAAGCTAAGAATGAGGAGAATGTAGTAATATGCCATTGAGCTCTACATGCTAAATTTTTACCCTAAAAACCCTAATGAAAGTGCCCCGATTTGAATTTTAGTAGTGTATTCTAAAAATATTTTCTAAAAATAGTAATTCCTTAAATTCTATATTGTTTTAAATCATAGAATTTGAAGCAATTAATCTTCTTTGAGATTGTTGACCTTTAAAATCCTCCTCCTACTTTCAAATTGTGTATAAATTAATATGTAACTTGAAAGGAAAATTAGACATCTCTTCTCAGAGATACGCATATAGTGGTATTGAAATTTTGAGTAATAAAACATCTCTTCACAAAAAAATTTGGCCTCTACAATATGGTACCTACACCATCATGAGAAAAGTTAGAGAAAATGATTTTGAGTTGAACCTACCAACCTACCTTAGTTTGTATCTAATATTCAATGTGAAGCTCCTTAAACCATATCATCCACCTCTGTTGGACACTTCAGTTGTAGCAGAACAACTAGACATTGATGAGCTTGATCCATGGAGTTTTTCTTCAGTGGAGAAGGATCAGATTGTGGACACTTGGATGAAGACATAAAGAGGACACTCTATTCTAATTTAACAGGTGGTCAAAAGAAGCCAGCTTAGCCACCAAGGTGAGTGGCTCACATAAAATCAATTTAAGACACAACTGCTACATGTGATGCAAAATATTGATGCAATGGGGACCATTGCTTCTCAAGGAGGAAGGAATGATTTGGGCAACAATTTAGGTGATAATTCTAGTGATGGTTCTACCCCAATTGATGATGGAACATCTGGGGGCCATAAATTTTTCACTGTAGCTCCAATTGACTTGTTGTTTGAACCATTAGATAGCTAAAAAGGAGGGGAACAAACTAAGATGGCATAGAGATTTGCTCAATGGATTTTAACCCTTGAAAACATAATGAAAGTGTCCCAAATTTCAATTTTATTACTGTAATATAAAAATAGTATGTTTTTAAAAATAGTAATTCCTTGAAATCTATATTATTTTAGATCATGGAAGTTGAACCACTTAATCTCTATTGAGATTGGTGACCCTCCACATCCAAATCCTACTTTAAAAATGTGTATAAATTTAGATGTAATATGAAATGAAAATAAAACATTTCTTCTCAGAGATAAGCATATAGTTGTATTGCAATTTTGAGTAATAAAACATCTCTTCACAAAAAAATTTGACCTCTACGATATGGTCCCTACACCATCACTAGAAAATTTGGATAAAGTGCTTTAGAGTTGATCCTACCTGCCTACCTTAATCTACATCCAATATTCAATGTGTAGCTCCATAAACTATATTATCTACCTCTATTGGACACTTTAGTTATAGTAGAACAACTAGACATTGATGAACTTGATCCACAGAGTTCTACTCTAGTGGAGGAGGATCAGATTGTGGACACCTAGATGAAGATGACAAGAGGATGCTCTATTCTACTTTATTAGATCATCAAAAGGGGCCAACTTTGCCACTAAGGTGAGTGGCTCATAAAGAATCAAATTAAGACACAACTACCACACCTGATGATAAATATTAATGAAATGGGGACCATTACTTCTCAAGAAGGAAGGAATGATGTGCACAAAAATTCAGGTGATAATTCGGGTGAAGGTTATGCCCCAATTGATGACATAACTTTTGGGAGCCATAACTATTGTACCGTAGATCTAATCAACTTGTCGTTTTATTCATTGGAATGTTAGGAATGAGAAAAATGTGGTGAGATGGAATGGATCTTTGCTCGATGGATTTTGACACTTGAAAACCTAATGAAAGTGTCCCTAATTTAAATTTTAGTAGTGCAATCTAAAAAATGTAATTTTTTAAAAATAGTAAATCCTTGAATTCTATATTATTTTAGATCACAGAATTCGAAACACTTAATCTCCCTCAAGATTGGTGGCCTTCCACATCCTCCTCCTACTTTCAAAATATGTATAAATGAAGATGTAACCTAAAATGAAAATCAGGCATCTCTTCCTAGAGATAAGCATATAGTGGTATTACAATTTTGAGTAATAAAATATCTCTTCATATAAAAATTTGGCCTCTATGATATGGTCCCTACACCATGACTAGAAAAAATTGAGAAAATGATTTTGAGTTAAACTTACCAACCTACCTTAGTGGAGCTCCTTAAACTATATCATCCGCCTCTATTGGACACTTTAGTTGTAGCAGAACAACTAGACATTGACGAGATTAATCTATTGAGTTTTGCTCTAGTGGAGGAGTATCAGATTGTGGACACCTAGATGAAGATGATAAGAGGATTCTCTATTCCACTTCATTGGGTGGTCAAAAGGGGCAAGCTTAGCCACCAAGGTGAGTGGCTCATAGAGAATAAAATTAAGACACAACTACCACACCTAATGAGGAATATTTATGTAATGGAGACCATTACTTCTCAAGGAGGAAGGAATGATCTGCACAATAATTTAGGTGACAATTTAGGTGATGGTTCTACCCTAATTGATGATGGAACTTCCAAGAGCCATAAATTTTGTACCATAGATCCAATTGAATCACCGTTTGAACCGTTGGAAAGCTCAAAATAAGGGGAATGTATTGAGATAGAATGGAGATTTGATCAATGGATTTTGACTCCCAAAAACTCAATGTAAGTTCCCTAAATTTCAATTTTAGTAGTGAAGTCTAAAAATTGTAAGTTTCTAAAAATAGTAATTCCTCAAATTTTGTATTGTTTTAAATCATAGAAGTCAAACCACTTAATCTCCCTCGAAATTGGTGACCTTCTACATACTCATCCTACTTTCAAAATGTGTATAAAAATATATGTAACCTGAAAAGGAAATCAAACATATCTTCCCAAAGATAAGTATACGGTGGTATTGCAATTTTTAGTAATAAAACATCTCTTCACAGAAATATTTGACCTCTACGATATGGTCCCTAAATAATCACCAAAAAATTTGGAGAAAATGATTTTGAGTTGAACCTACTAGCCTACCTTGGTCTGCGTCCAATATTCAATGTGGAGCTCCTTAAAGCATATCATCCACCTCTGTTGGACACTTCAGTTATAGTAGAACAACTAGACATTGATGAGCTTGATCCATAAAGTTTTGATCTAGTGGATAAGGATAAAATTATGGACACCTAGATGAAGACAATAAGAGGATACTCTATTCTATTTTATCAGATGGTCAAAAGTGGCCAGTTTAGCCACTAAAGTGAGTGGCTCATAGAGAATCAAATTAAGACACAAATACCACAATTAATGAGGAATATTGATGAAATTAGGACCATTGATTCTCATGGAGGAAGGAATGATCTAGGTACCAATTCAGGTGATAATTCGAGTGACGATTCTACCTCAATTGATGATAGAACTTATGAGAGACATAACTTTTGCACCGTAGCTCTAATTGACTCATCGTTTGAACAATTGAAAAGATAAGAACAAGGTGAAAATGGTGTGATGCCATGGAGCTTTGGTTGATGGATTTTGACCCTTGAAAATCCAATGAAAGTGCCTCAAATTTCAATTTTAGTAGTACAGTCTTAAAATATTAAGTTTGTAAAAATATGAATTCCTTAAATTATTTATTGTTTTAAATCATGGAAGTCAAACCACTTAATATCCCTCCAAATTGGTGACCTTAAACATCCTCCTTCTACTTTCAAAATGTGTATAAATGAATATGTAACTTGAAAGGGAAATCAAACATCTCTTCTCAAAGATAAGCATTTAGTGGTATTGCATTTTTGAGTAATAAAACACCTCTTCATAGAAAAATTTGGCCTCTATGATATTGTTCCTACACCATCACCAAAAAATTTGGAAAAAATGCTTTTGAGTTGAACCTAATAGCTTAATTTGGTTTGCATCTAATATTCAATCTGGAGCTCCATAAACCATATCATCTACCTCTGTTGGACACTTCAGTTGTAGCAGAACAACTAGAAATTGATGAGCATGATCCATAGAGTTTTGCTCTAGTGGAAGAGGATTAGATTGTGGACACCTAGATGAAGAGAACAAGAGGATGCTCTATTCCACTTTATCAAGTGGTCAAAAGGGGCTAGCTTAGCCACCAAGGTGAATGGTTCATAGAGAATCAAATTAAGACACAACTGACACACCTGAGAAGGAATATTGATGCGATGGGGACCATTACTTCTCAAGGAAGAAGGAATTATTTGGGAAACCATTCATGTGATAATTAGGGTGAAGATTCTACCCTAATTGATGATAGAACTTCTATGAGCTATAAATTGTGTACCATAGCTCCAATTGACTCATAGTTTGAACCGTTGGAAAGCTAATAGCAAGGAGAACACGGTGAGATGGCATAGAATTTTGTTGAATTGATTTTGACTCATAAAAACCTAATGGAAGTGCCCTAAATTAAAATTTTAATAGTGCAGTATAAAAATAGTAAATTTCTAAAAAGAGTAATTCTTATAATTCTGTATTATTTTAAATCATGTAAGTCAAACCACTTAATCTCCCTCGAGATTGGTGACCTTCCACATCCTCCTACTTTTAAAATATATATAAATGAAGATTTAACCTGAAAAATAAATTAGGTATCTCTTCCAAGAGATAAACATATAGTGGTATTACAATTTTGAGTAATAAAACATCTCTTCACAGAAAAATTCAGCCTCTACAATATGGTCCCTATACCATCACCAAAAAAGTTGGAGAAAATGCTTTTGAGTTTAACCTAATAGCCTACCTTGTTCTGCATCTAATATTCAATGTGGAATTCTTAAAACCATATCATCCACCTCTTTTAGACACTTTAGTTGTAAAAAAACAACTAGACATTGACGAGCTTGATCCATAGAGTTTTTATCTAGTGGAGGAGGATCAGATTATGGACACATGGATGAATACAATAAGAGCATGCTCTATTCCATTTTATTAGGTGGTCAAAAGTGGCCAGCTTAGCCACCAAGGTGAGTGGCTCATAGAGAATCAAATTAAGACACAACTACCATACCTAATGAGGAATATTGATGTGATGGGGACCATTGCTTCTTAAGAAAGAAGGAATGATTTGGGTGATAATTCAAGGAATGGTTCTACCCCAATTGATGATTGACCTTCCATGAGCCATAAATTTTACACTGTAGCTCTAATTGACTAACCGTTTGAATCATTGAAAAGCTGAGAATGAGGAGAACATGGTAAGATGACATGAAGCTTTTTTTGATGGATTTTGACCCCTAAAAACTCAATAGAAGTGCCCTAAATAATAATTTTAGTAGTGTAGTCATAATAAGTTCTTAAAAATAGTAATTCTCAAATTATGTATTGTTTTAAATCATGGAAATTGAACCACTTAATCTCCCTCAAGATTGGTGACCTTACACATCCTCCACCTACTTTCGAAATGTGTATAAATGAAAATGTAACCTAAAAGGTAAATCAGGCATCTCTTCTCAGAGATAAGCATATAGTGGTATTGCAATTTTGAGTAATGAATATCTCTTCATAGGAAAATTTGGCCTCTATGATATGGTCCCTACACCATCACCAAAAAAGTTGGAGAAAATGCTTTTGATTTGAACCTTCTAGCCTACCTTGGTCTGCATCAAATATTCAATGTGGATCTCCTTAAACCATTTCATCTACCTCTATTGGACACTTAACTTATAATAGAACAACTAGACATTATTGATCATGATCCATAGAGTTTTTCTCTAGTGGAAGATCAGATTCTAGAAACCTGAATGAAGATAATAAGAGTATACTCTATTCCACTTTATTGGGTGGTCAAAAGTGGCTAGCTTAGCCACCAAAGTGAGTGGTTAATAGAGAATCAAATTAAGACACAACTAACACACCTGATAAGGAATATTGATGCAATGGGGACCACTACTTCTCAAGGATGAAGGAATGATTTGGGAAACAATTAAAGCGATAATTTAGGTGATGATTATACCCTAATTCATGATAGAAATACTAGGATCCATAAATTTTGTGCCATAGCTCCAATTGACTCATCATTTGAACTGTTGGAAAACTAAGAACAAGGAGAACATGGTTAGATGGCATGGAAATATGCTCAATATATTTTGACCCATGAAAACTCAATGGAAGTACCCCAAATTTCAATTTTAATAGTGCAGTCTAAAAATAATAATTTCTCAAAAGAGAAATTCCTTAAATTTTGTATTGTTTTAAATTATGCAAATCAAATGACTTAATCTCCCTTGATATTGGTGACCTTACACATCCTCCTAATTTCAAAATGTGTATAAATGAAGATGTAACATAAAAGGAAAATTAGACATTTCTTTCTAGATATTAGCATATAGTGGTATTACAATTTTGAGTAATAAAACATCTCTTCACATAAAAATTCAGAATCTACAATATGGTCCCTACACCTTCACTAGAAAAGTTAGAGAAAATGCTTTTGAGTTGAACCTACCAACCTACCTTGTTCTACATCCAATATTAAATGTGGATCTCCTTAAACCATATCATCCAACTTTGTTAGACACTTTATTTATAGAAAAATAGCTAGACATTGATGAGCTTAATCCACAAAGTTTTGCTCTAGTCGAGGAGGATCAAATTATGGACACCTAGATGAAGACAACAAGAGGATGCTATATTCCATTTTATTAGGTGGTCAAAAGTACATAGCTAAGCCACCAAGGTGAGAGGCTCAAAGAGAATCAAATGAAGACACAACTACCATAAATGATGAGGAATATTGATGCAATGGGGACCATTGCTTCTCAAGGAAGAAGGAATCATGTGGGCAACAATTCAGGTGACAATTCGGTTAATCATTCTACCCCAATTGATGATGAACCTTTTGGGAGCTATAAATTTTACATCATAGCTCCAATTGACTAACCATTTGAACTGTTGGAAAGATGAGAATGAGGAGAACATGGTGAGATGGCATGGATCTTTGATCGATGGATTTTGACCCTAAAAAACCCAATGGAAGTGCCTTAAATTTCACTTTTAGTAGTGCAGTCATGGTAAGTTCTTAAAAAATAGTAATTGCTCAAATTTTCTATTGTTTTAGATCATGGAAGTCAAACTACTTAATGTACTTGGAGATTAGTGATCTTCCACATCCTCCTCCTACTATAAAAATGTGTATAAATAAAGGTGTGACTTGAAAGGGAAATCAAACATCTCTTCCCAGAGATAAGCATATAGTGGTATTCCAATTTTGAGTAATAAAACATCTTTTCATAGAAAAATTTGGCCTCTATGATATGGTCCCTACACCATCACTAGAAAATTTGAAGAAAATTCTTTTGTGTTGAACCTACTAGCCTACCTTGGTTTGCATCTAATATTCAATGTGGATCTCCTTAAATTAAATTGTGGACACTTGGATGAAGAAAACATGAGGACACTCTATTCTACTTTATCGGGTGGTCAAAAGTGGCCAACTTAGCCACCAAGGTGAGTGGGTCACAGAGAATCAAAATAAGATACAACTACCATACTTGATGAGGAATATTGATGCAATGGGGACCATTACTTCTCAAATAGGAAGGAATGATCTGGGAAACAATCAGGTGACAATTTGGGTGATGGTTCTACCTCAATTTATGGCATAACTTCTTGGAGCTATAACTTTTGCATTGTAGCTCCAATTGACTCACCATTTGAACCATTGGAAATTTAAAAATGAGGAAAACGTAATGATATGGTGTATATCTTTGCTCAATGGATTTTGAACCCCAAAAATGCAATGGAAGTACCCAAAATTTCATTTTTATTAGTGCATTCTAACAACAATAAGTTTCTAAAAATAGTAATTCCTCAAATTTTGTATTGTTTTGAATCATGGAAGTTGAACCACTTAATCTACCTCGATATTAGTGACCCTCAACATCCTCCTCTTACTTTTAAAATGTGTATAAATGAACATATAACCTGAAAGGGAAATCAAACATGTCTTCCTAGAGATAAGTATATAGTGGTATGATAATTTTGAGTAATAGAACATCTCTTCAAAAAAAGTTTAGCCTATATGATATGGTCCCTACACCATCACTAGAAAAGTTAGAGAAAATGCTTAGTAGTTGAATCTACCAACCTACTTTGGTTTGCATCCAATAATCAATGCGGAGCTCGTTAAACCATATCATCCACCTCTATTGGACACTTTAGTTGTAGTAGAACAACTAGACATTAATGAGTTTGATCCACAAAGTTTTGCTCTAGTGGAGGAGGATCAAATTGTGGACACCTGGATGAAGACAATAAAGGGATGCTCTATTCTACTTTATCAGGTGGTCAAAAGGGGCCAATTTAGCCACCAAGGTGAGTAGCTCACAAAAAATAAAATTAAGACACAACTACCACACATGATGAGGAATATTTTTGTAATGGGGACCATTATTTCTCAAGGAGGAAGGATTGATATGGGTACCAATTCACGTGACAATTTAGGTGATGGTTCTACCCTAATTGATGATGGAACTTTTGTGAGCCATAACGTTTACACCGTAGCTCCAATTGACTTACCGTTTGATCCAATGGAAAGCTAAGAATGAGAAAAATGTGGTGAGATGGAATGGAGCTTGGCTCAATAGATTTTGACCCCTGTAAAACTAATAGAAGTGCCCCAAATTTCAATTTTAGCAGTGTAATCTAAAAATAATAAGTTTCTAAAAATAGTAATTCCTTGAATTTTATATTATTTCAAATCATGGAAGTCAAACCAGTTAATAACTAGACATTGACAAGCTTGATCCATAGAGTTTTCCTCTAGTGGAGGAGGATTAGATTGTGGACACCTAGATGAAGACAACAAGAAGACGCTCTATTCTGTTTTATTGGGTGGTCAAAAGGGGCCAGCTTAGCCACCAAGGTGAGTGGCTCATAGAGAATAAAATTAAGATGCAACTGCCACACCTGATGATGAATATTGATTAATTAGGGACCATTGATTCTCAAGGAGGAAGGAATGATTTGGGAAACAATTTAGTTGACAGTTCTACCCCAATTGATGATGAAACTTTTGAGAGCCATAATTTTTGCACCGTAGCTCCAATTGACTCTCCATTTGAACCGTTGGAAAGCTAAGAATGAGGATAATGTGGTGAGATTACATGGAGCATCACTTGATGGATTGTGTCCCTTAAAAAACCAATATAAGTTCTCCAAATTTCAATTTTAGAAGTGTAGTATAAAAATAGTAAGTTTCTAAAAGTAGTAATTTCTTGAATTCTGTATTATTTTAAATTGTGGAAGTTGAACCACCTAATCTTCCTTGAGATTAGTGACCTTCCACATCCTCCTCCTATTTTAAAAATATGTATAAATAAAGATGTAACCCGAAAGGGAAATCAGACATCTCTTCCCAGAGATAATCATATAGTGGTATTGTAATTTTGAGTAATAAAACATATCTTCATAGAAAAATTTGGCCTCTGTGATATGGTGCCTACACCATCATTAGAAAAGTTGGAGAAAATGCTTTTGTGTTAAACCTACCTGCCTACCTTGGTCTAAATCCAATATTCAATGTGGAGCTCCCAAAACCATATCATCCACCTCTGTTAGACACTTCAGTTGTAATAGAACAAGTAGACATTAACAATCTTAATCCATAGAGTTTTTCTCTAGTGGAGGAGGATCAGATTGTGGACACCTGCAAGAAGACAATAAGAGGATGCTCTATTCTAGTTTATGAAGTTTTCAAAAGGGACCAACTTAGCAACCAAGGTGAGTGGCTCACAAAGAATTAAATTAAGACAAAACTACCACACATGATGAGGAATATTGATGTAATGGGGAACATTGCTTCTGAAAAAGGAAGGAATGATCTTTGCAACATTTCATGTGACAATTTGTGTTATGTTTCTACCTCAATTGATAATGGAACTTCTGGGAGTCTTAAATTTTACACCGTAGTTCCAATTGATGCACCATTTAAACTGTTGGAAAGCTAAGAATAAGGAGAATGTGGTGAGATTGCATGGTGATTTGACCAATAGATTTTGAACCCAAAAGACCTAGTGGAAGTGGCCAAAATTTTAATTTTAGTAGTGCAGTCATAGTAAGTTTTTAAAAATAGTAATTCCTCAAATTTTGTGTTGTTTTAAATCATGGAAGTTGACCCACTTAATCTCAATTGAGATTGGTGACCTTTTACTTCCTCCTCGTGCTTTCAAAATGTGTATAAATGAAGATGTGTCCTCAAAGGGATATGAGACATCTCTTCTTAGAGATAAACATATAATGGTATTAAAATTTTGAGTAATAAAACATCTCTTCATATAAAAATTTGACCTCTATAATATGGTCCCTACACCATCACAAAAAAAGTTAGATAAAATGCTTTTAAGTTAAACCTACTAGCCTACCTTGGTCTGGATCCAATATTTAATGTGGTGCTCCTTAAACTAGATTATGGACACCTAGATGAAGACAACATGAGGACACTCTATTCCACTTTATCAGGTGGTCAAAAGTGGCCAACGTAGCCACCAAGGTGAGTGGCTCATAGAGAATCAAAATAAGATACAACTACCATACTTGATGAGGAATATTGATGCAATGGGGTCCACTACTTCTCAAATAGGAAGGAATGATCTGGGAAATAATCAGGGGACAATTTGGGTGATGGTTCTACCCCAATTGATGATAGATTTTCTTGGAGATATAACTTTTGCATTGTAGCTCCAATTGACTCACAGTTTGAACCATTGGAAATTTAAAAATGAGGAGAATGTAATGGTATGGTTTATATCTTTGCTTGATGGATTTTGAACCCTAGAATCCCAATTGAAGTACCCAAATTTTCATTTTTATTAGTGCATTTTGAAAACAATAAGTTTCTAAAAATAGTAATTCCTCAAATTTTGTATTGTTTTAAATCATGGAAGTCAAACCACTTAATCTACCTCGAGATTAGTGACCTTCAACATCCTCTTCTTTCTTTGAAAATGTGTATAAATGAATATATAACTTGAAAAGTAAATCAAACATCTCTTCCTAGAGATAAGCATATAGTGGTATTGTAATTTTGAGTAATAAAACATCTCTTCACAAAATTATTTAGCCTCTATGATATGGTCCCTACACCATCACTAGAAAATTTAGAAAAAATGCTTTTGAGTTAAACCTACCAACCTACCTTGGTCTGCATCCAATATTCAATGTGGAGCTCCTTAAACCATATCATCCACCTCTGTTGGACACTTTAGTTGTAGTAGAATAACTAGACATTGATGAGCTTGATCCACAAGGTTTTTATCTAGTGGAGGAGGATTAAATTGTGGACACCTAGATGAAGACAATAAAAGGATGCTCTATTCTACTTTATCAAGTGGTCAAAATGGGCTACTTTAACCACCAAGGTGAGTGGCTCATAGAAAATCAAATTTAGACACAACTATCACACATGACGAGGAATATTGATGCAATGGGGACCATAACTTTTCAAGGAGTAAGGAGTGATGTGGGTACCAATTTAGGTGACAATTCAGGTGATGGTTCTACCTTAATTGATGATGGAACTTTTGTGAGACATAACTTTTGCCCCATAGCTCCAATTGACTCACCGTTTGATCCATTAGAAAGCTAAGAATGAGGAAAACATGGTGAGATGGAATGGAGCTTGGCTCAATGGATTTTAACCCTTGAAAACTTAATGGATGTGACCCAAATTTCAATTTTAGTAGTGTAATCTAAAAATACTAAGTTTCTGAAAATAGTAATTCCTTGAGTTTTGTATTGTTTCAGATCATGGAAGTCAAACCACTTAATCTCTTTCGAGATTAGTGACATTATACATTCTCCTACTACTTTAAAAATATGTATAAATGAATATGTAACTTGAAAGGTAAATCAAACATCACTTCCCATAGATAAACATATAGTGTTAATGTAATTTTGAGTAATAAAACATCTCTTCATAGAAAAATTTGGAATCTATGATATGGTCCCTAGAACATCACCACAAAATTTGGAGAAAATACTTTTGAGTTGAACCTATCAACCTAACTTGGTCTGCATCCACAATTTAATGTAGAGCTCCTTAATCCATATCATCCACCTTTGTTGAACACTTCAGTTGTAGTAGAATAACTAGACATTGACGAGTTTGATCCACAGAGTTTTGCTCTAGTGGAGAGGATCAAATTGTGGAGACTTGGATGAAGACAACAAGAAGATGCTTTATTCCACTTTATCAAGAGGTCAAAAGGGGATAGCTTAGCCACTAAGGTGAGTGGCTCATAGATAATAAAATTAAGACACAACTACCTCACCTAATGAGGACTATTGATGTAATAGGGACCACTAATTTTTGAGGAAGGAATTATCTGGGCAACAATTTAGTTGACGGTTCTACCCCAATTGATGATGAAACTTCTGGGAGCCATAATTTTTGCACCCTAGCTCCAATTGACTCACCATTTGAACCGTTGGAAAGTTAATAATGAGGATAACATGGTGAGATGGCATGGAGAATCACTCGATGGAGTGTGAGCCCTAAAACCCCAATGTAAGTTCTCTAAATTTTAATTTTAGTAGTGTAGTATAAAAATAGTAAGTTTTTAAAAGTAGTAATTCCTTGAATTCTGTATTATTTTAAATTGTGGAAGTTAAACCACTTAATCTTCCTTGAGATTAGTGACCTTCCACATCCTCCTCCTACTTTCAAAATATGTATAAATGAAGATGTAACCCGAAAGGGAAATTAGAAATCTCTTACCAGAGATAATCATATAGTGGTATTGTAATTTTGAGTGATAAAACATATCTTCATAGAAAAATTTGGCCTCTATGATATGGATCCTACACCATCACTAGAAAAGTTGGAGAAAATTCTTTTGTGTTAAACCTTCTAGCCTACCTTAGTCTGCGTCCAATATTCAATGTGGAGATCCTTAAACCATATCATCCACCTCTGTTAGACACTTCAGCTGTAATAGAACAACTAGACATTAACAATCTTGATCTATAGAGTTTTGCTCTAGTGGAAGAGGATCAGAGTGTGGACACCTACAAGAAGACAGCAAGAGGATGCTCTACTTTTCTTTATCAAGTTGTCAAAAGGAGCCAGCTTAGCCACCAAGGTGAGTGGCTCATAGAGAATTAAATTAAAACAAAACTACCACACATGTTGAGAAATATTGATACAATGGGGACCATTACTTTTGAAGGAGGAAGGAATGATCTGTGCAACATTTCAAGTGACAATTTGGGTGATGGTTCTACCCCAATTGATATTGAAACTTCTGGGAGCCATAACTTTTCCACCGTAGTTCCAATTGATGCACCATTAAAACTATTGGAAAGCTAAGAATAAGGAGAATTTGGTGAGATGGCATGGTGCTTTGACTGATGGATTTTGAACCCAAAAAACCTAGTGAAAGTTCCCCATATTTTAATTTTAGTAGTGCAGTCATAGTAAGTTTCTACAAATAGTAATTCCTCAAATTTTGTATTATTTTAAATCATGGAAGTCAAACCACTTAATCTCACTTAAGATTGGTGACCTTCTGCTTCCTCCTCGTGCTTTCAAAATGTGTATAAATGAAGATGTAACCTGAAAGGGAAATCAGACATCTCTTCCTAGAGATAAGCATATAATGGTATCACAATTTTGAGTAACAGAACATCTCTTCACAAAAAAAATTGACCTCTACAATACAGTCCCTACACCATCACTAGAAAATTTAGATAAAATGATTTTGAGTTGAACCTACTAGCCTACCTTGGTCTGCATCCAATATTCAATGTGGACTTCGTTAAACCTTATCATCCACCTCTATTGGACACTTTAATTTTAGCAAAACAAGTACACATTGATGAGCATGATCTATAGAGTTTTTATTTAGTGGGTGAGAACTAGATTGTTGACATATAGATGAAAACAATAAATGGACACTTTATTCCACTTTATCGGGTGGTCAAAAGGGGCTGGCTTAGGGACCAAGGTGAGTATCTCAAAGAGAATCAAATTAAGACACAACTGCCACACCTGATGAGGAATATTGATGTAATGGGGACAATTACTTATCAAGAAGAAAGGAATGATCTGGGTAACAGTTTAGGCAATAATTTAGGTGATGGTTCTACCCTAATTGATGATAGAACTTTTGGGAGCCATAATTTTTGCATTGTAGCTCCAATTGACTCACCGTTCAAACCATTGGAAATATAAGAATGAGGAGAACATGATGAGATGGTATGGAGCTTTACTCAATGGATTTGGATCCATAAAACCCTAATGGAAGTGCCCCAAATTTTAATTTTAGTAGTGCATTCTAAAAATAGTAATTCCTCGAGTTATGTATTATTTTAAATCATGGAAGTTGAACCACTTAATCTCCCTTGAGTTTGGTGACCTTCCACATCCTCCTACTTTAAAAATGTGTATAAATGAAGATGTAACTTGGAAGTGAAATCAGACATCTCTTCATAAAGATAAGCATATAGTGGTATTGCAATTTTGAATAATAAAACATCTCTTCAGAGAAAAATTCAGCCTCTATGATATGGTCCCTACACCATCACCAGAAAAGTTTGAGAAAATTATTTTGAGTTAAACCTACCAGCCTACCTTAGTCTGCATCCAATATTCATTATGGAGCTTCTTAAACCATATCATCCACCTTTGTTGGACACTTCAATTGTAGCAAAACAACTAGACATTAATGAGCTTGATCCATAAGATTTTGTTCCAGTGGAGAAGGATCTAATTGTAGACACCTAGATGAAGACAATAAGAGGATGCTCTATTCTAATTTATCAGGTGTTATAAAGGGTCCAGCTTAGCTACCAAGGTGGGTGACTTATAGATTAATCAAATTAAGACACAACCACCACACTTGAAGAGGAATATTGATGCAATGGGGACCATTGCTTCTCAAGGAGGAAAGAATGATCTGAGAAACAATTTTGATGACAATTTGGGTGACGTTTCTATCCCAATTAATGATGAAACTTTTGGGAGCCATAACGTTTACACCATAGATACAATGGACTCACCATTTAAATATTTTAAAATCTAAGAATGAGGAGAATGTAGTGAGATGTCATGGAGATCCACTCATTGGATTTTGAACCCCAAAAACCCAATGCAAGTGCCCAAAATTTCAAGTTTAGTAGTGTAGTCTAAAAATAGTAAGTTTCTAAAAATAGTAATTCCTCAAATTTTGTATTGTTTCAAATCATGGAATTCAAACAACTTAATCTCCCTCAATATTAGTGACCTTACACATCCTCATCCTCCTTTGAAAATTTGTACAAATGAATATGTAACCTGAAAGGGAAATCAGACATTTCTTCCCAGAGATAAGCATATAGTGGTATTGTAATTTTGAGTAATAAAACATCTCTTCTCAGAGAATTCATTATTACTATGTTATTTTTATGTTATTGAACTATCTATCATTCAAATCTTCTAAGTTTTGGATTAGTGGTACCAAAATTATCTTGACAACAATTTGATAGAATGTTTTACCTGGCAATGTAGTGGAACTGCTATAGGTGACTTGAATAAGTCATCAAATTTTCCTATGATTTGTCCCATCTAATTTTATTATTGTGTTGATTTTGTATTTAAGAATCCAACATCAGCCCTCTTGGATTTATATGGTTTGACCACCATGAGAACAAACTACTTTTTCTTCTCCACCAATCTCTTACATTGTTTGGCACTGATCAAGGAGATAAATGTGGGAGGTGGTGCCTCTGGTATCCTATAGCACCACATTCCAAGAGTGAGGGTGATTTTTAAAGTTCACTATTCATAGATACCATGTTGATCATACATGAAAGGCTGACCAAGGAGTACATCACAAACATCTAGATTGACCACATCACACAAGAATTCATCTTGGAAAGGTTTTATTGCATATGAAAGAAGACACTGATGGGTGACATAGAGGTCTCTCCCTAGGCTCAACCATCCAATATTGTATGGCTTTGGGTGAGGCTTCATGGATAGATTTAGAATTTTCACAATTTTAGTAGAGATTAAATTCTTTTGACTCCCACTATCAAGAATGAAATGTAGAGGCTTACCTTTTACCCATAATTTGGAGTGAAACAATCTTTCATTGTCATCTATCCTTTCCTCACAGGTTTGTGATGAAGTGATGATGGTGTCAGGCTCAACATCTAAAACCTCTTCTTTATCCTCTTTGACTGTAGGTTGTGTAAGAGATAGCATAGTAGATGTCAAGTATTGTGACTTAGAAAGTAGTGACTTGATAGCTCAACATTATTATTTAGAGTGAGTTCCAATTTTTTGGTAATCACACCATTTTTCAGCCTTCCCCTTCTGGGGTTTCTTATCTTAAAACTCCTTTTACTTCCAATTTTGGCCTCGTGTTTGACCTTCCTTGTCAGTTTTCCATTTTAAAGGTTGACTCTTCATATTCTTTCTTCCATGCTTCTACTCAATCTTCATTGCAAACTTGTATGCCTCACCGAGGGTTTCCAAATTGAAGAGTTTTATTTCCCCTCATATGTACCATTATAGTCTACCACAATATTTGAGAGTCTTATTTTTTCAATTTTTTGGATGCCCATTCGTGTAGACAGAGAATGAAAAATGTTTATGTAATCTTGAATATATTGGTCCTTACCTTTGCAAAGTTGTTGCCACTATATGTATAGATCATCATATGCTCCAATGGTTTAGTATTATTTCTTTATCACTTCCACAAAATCATCCTAGGTAGGTTTCACCTCAAATCCAATGTCATCTATACTGAACCTCTTTTTTTACACTTACCACCAATTTTTCATGGGCAATGATGCTTTCCAAAGAGAAAAAGTGATCTTTTCTCCATTGATAAATTTATTTATAGAGAAGTAAGAAGATAATTGATCCAACCAATTTTTTATTGCATCAACATTGATTTTGCCTTTAAATGTAGGAATATCAAAATTCATGTAAACCTTGAAGGTTTTTGGGGAACTGAAAGGATGTTCCATGGATGAGGAGCTAAGAAGTGCAGATGAGGATCTAGAATTTCTCATCAAGAGTTATTGGAGAATTTAGGAAAATTATTATAGCATTTATGCTTGTTACTGTTGGAGGGCTTCATTCACCATTTCCTTGAAATGATCGGATGCATTGGTGTCATCCACCATTTGAAGTCATTTAGAGTGAAAAGGTGGATAGTGTGGAAGCTCTATTATTTTCCACCCAAGTTTCTTGTAGCTTGACCTCATCCTCAAGATCATACACTCTCAAGACAACTGCTCTAATAACACTGATCCAAAACTTAGAAGTTTTAATTGATAAATATTTCAAGAACATGAAAATAACATAGTAAAAATGAATTCTCTGAGAAGAGATGTTTTATTACTCAAAATTGCAATACCACTATATGCTTATCTCTAGGAAGAGATGTCTAATTTCCCTTTTGGGTTACATATTTATTTATACATATTTTTATATTAGGAGGAGGATGTGGAAGGTCACCAATCTTGATTGAGATTAATTGGTTTGACTTCCATGATTTAAAACAATATAAAATTTAAGGAATTACTATTTTAAAAAACTTACTATTTTCAGACTACACTACTAAAATTGAAATTTGGGGCCCTTCCATTAGGTTTTTAGGGTCAAAATATATTTATCAAATCTCCATGGCATCTCACCATGTTTTCCTCATTCTTATCTTTCTAATGGTTCAAACGATAAGTCAATTGAAGCTATGATGCTAAAGTTATGGCTCCCAAAAGTTCTGTCATCAATTGGGGTAGAACCATCACCCAAATTATCACCTAAATTGTTGCCCAGATCATTCCTTCCTCCTTGAGAATCAATGGTCCCCATTTCATCAATATTACTCATAAAGTGTGGTAGTTATGTCTTAATTTAATTCTCTATGAGCCACTCACCTCGGTGGCTAAGCTAGTCCCTTTTGACCACCTGATAAAGTGGAACAAAGCATCCTCTTATTGTCTTCATCTAGGTGTCCACAATATGATCCTCCTCCACTAGAGAAAAAATATATGTATCAAGCTCATCAATGTCTAGTTGTTCTACTACAAATGACATGTCTAACAGAGGTAAATGATATGGTTTAAGGAGCTCCCCATTGAATATTGAATGTAGATAAAGGTAGGCTAGTAGGTTCAATTCAAAAGAATTTTCTCTAAATTTTATGGTGATGGTGTAGGGACCATATCATAGAGGCCAAATTTTTCTATGAAGAGATGTTTTATTACTCAAAATTGCAATAACACTATATGCTTATCTCTAGGAAGAGATGTTTGATTTCCCTTTTAGGTTATATATTGATTTATACACATTTTTAAAGTCACCAATAATGAGGGAGATTAAGTGGTTTGAATTCCATGATTTAAAACAATATAGAATTTTAAAAATTACTATTTTCAAAAACTTACTAATTTTAGACTGCACTACTAAAAATGAAATTTGGGGCACTTCCATTGGGTTTTCAAAGGTCAAAATATATTAATAAAATTTTCATGGCATCTCACCACATTTTCCTCATTCTTAACTTTCCAACAGTTCAAATGGCAAGTCAATTGGTGCTATGGTGCAAAAATTATGACTCCCAGAAGTTCCATCATCAATTGGTGTAGAACCATCACCTGAATTATCACTTGAATTGTTGCCAAGATCATTCCTTCATTTTTGAGAAGCAATGGTACCCATTGCATCAATATTCCTCATCAGGTGTGTTAATTGTGTCTTAATTTGATTTTTTGTGAGCCACTCACCTTGGTGGCTAAGCTGGCCCCTTTTTACCACCCGATAAAGTGGAATAGAGTGTCCTCTTGTTGTCTTCATCCAAGGGTCCATAATCGATCCTCCTCTACTAGAGAAAAACTTTGTGGATAAATTTCATTAATGTTTATTTTTTTTGCTACAACTGAAGTGTCCAACAGAGGTGGATGATATGGTTTAAGGAGTTCCATAGTGAATATTGGATACAGACCAAGGTAGGTTGGTAGGTTTAACTCAAAATTATTTTCTACAACTTTTATAGTGATGTTGTAGGGATTATATCATAAAGTCCAATTTATTTTTTGAAGAGATGTTTTATTACTCAAAATTGTAATAGCAATATATGCTTATCTCTAGGAAGAGATGTCTGATTTACCTTTCAAGTTACATGTTCATTTATACACATTTTTAAAGTAGGAGGATGTGTAAGGTCACCAATATTGAGGGAGATTAAGTGGTTTGACTTCCATGATTTAAAATAATATAAAATTTGAGAAATTACTATTTTTAGACTGCACTACTGAAATTGAAATTTGGGGCACTTCTATTGATTTTTCAGGGGTCAAAATACATTGAGCAAAGCTCCATGCCATCTCACCACATTATCCTCATTCTTATCTTTCCAACAGTTTAAACTACAAGTCAATTGGAGCTATGATGCAAAAGTTATGGCTCTTAGACGTTCCATCATCAATAGGGTAGAACCATCACCTGAATTGTTGCCTGGATCATTCTTTCCTCCTTGAGAAGCAATGGTCACCATTACGTCAATATTCCTCATCAGGTGTGGCAGTTGTGTCTTAATTTGATTCTCTATGATCCACTCACCTTGGTGGCTAAGCTAGCCCCTTTTGACCACCCGATAAAGCAGAATAGAGCATACTCTTATTGTCTTCATCTAGGTGTCCATAATCTGATCCTCTCCACTAAAGTAAAAATCTATGGATCAAGATCATCAATGTCTAGATTTTTTACTATAAT
This sequence comes from Torreya grandis, assembly GCA_037957365.1. Taxonomy (NCBI): domain Eukaryota; kingdom Viridiplantae; phylum Streptophyta; class Pinopsida; order Cupressales; family Taxaceae; genus Torreya; species Torreya grandis. The sequence goes on from JARHVA010001890.1 coordinate 1,928,913, forward strand.
TGAAGTGTCAAACAGAGGTAGATGATATGGTTTAAGGAGCTCCACATTAAATATTAGATGTAGACCAAGGTAGGCTAGTAGGTTTAACTAAAAATCATTTTCTCAAACTATTTTGGTGATGGTGTAGGGACCATATCATAGATGCCAAATTTTTCTATGAAGAGATGTTTTATTACTCAAAATTACAATACCACTATATGCTTATCTCTAGGAAGAGATGTCTGATTTCCCTTTCAAGTTACATCTTCATTTATACATATTTTGAAAGTAGGAGGAGGATGTGGAAGGTCACCAATCTCAAGGGAGATTAAATGGTTTGACTTCCATGATATAAAACATTACATAATTTGAGAAATTACTATTTTTAGAAACTTACTATCTTTAGACTACACTACTAAAATTAAAATTGGGGCACTTCCATTGGTTTTTTGGGGGTCTAAATCTATTTTCAAAATATCCATGTCATCTCACCATTTTTTCCTCATTCTTATCTTTCCAATGGTTCAAACGGTAAGTCAATTGGAGCTACGGTAAAAAATTTATGGCTCCAAGAAGTTTCATCATCAATTGGGGTAGAACCGTCACGCAAATTGTTGCCCAGATCATAGAATGAGATCAAATCTATCATTTTAATTTCACCAACTCATTTTCATCAAAAAATATGAATGATATATGATATGGCTAGACATGGGGAGACTAAAAATGTGTGGAAGTGAGGATATAGATTTGAATCATGTTATATTAATGACCTATATTATGGGAGAGGATGGTGATTAGTAGGTTAGGATTTTCTTCTTGTTCTTATAAATCCTTAGCAAAGTCAACAATGAGGTTGGGTATTAGTGTGAAATGGAAAACCTCTCACCTAATCTTGGTGTTGATATCATAATCAATATTTGTACTTAGATCTACAGATGTAACTCTAGGAAAGAGGTGTGCTTTATGAGGGCATGTAGTCTCTTATATTGTCATCTACTAGAGACAAAACAAGGTGTAAGCATATGAGATTTTCCAGATAATGAGTGTCTGAATGGACTTGAGGTATTGTTAGAAGCAAGGTTTAAATTACAGAGATTGCATGGTCAAAAAAGGTTTTACAAATGTTTTAGGTTTGTTTTCTCATGGAATGTTTGGCCTGAAAAATAAAAGTAATTATTTGCTGAAATTATGTAACTTGAAATATAAGAATGATAAGTGAACCAAAATTGAAAAAATAAAACACTTATTTTTGTATTTTCCAATTTATTTTCAATGCATGTAAGGTAGGAGAGATATATACTCTAACTAAACAAACACTGATTTTTTTCTAACTATTTTACATGTAATCTAGATGAAGTTATATATGTGTGCTTTTTTACATTTCATTAATAAAGTTTTAATATACCTATGTGAAAACTAAATTTCATGTTAACATGTAAATGATTCAATAAGAGTTTTATATTTTTAACAACAAAATACTATTAATCACTTAATACTTCTTTTAAAAATTGGTTATTTTTTAAATTCATATATTTTGATATCCATATATGGTTTAAATTCAAGATTATATACTATGAATTAATCTAATGAATGCAATCAAACAAAGAGACTACATGCTTTTCATTGCAAAGACTGGAAAATGAAATTATTGTTTTCATATCAAATTTATTTTTTTATGGAATATAAATCTAATCTACTGTAGGAATAATCTAATCTAATACAGTCTAGTATAATCTAAATAATAAAATAAACAAAAATCAAAAGAGCCTCCAACTTGATCAAGGTAGAGATCAATTGAAAACATGAAATATATATTTTTGTTGTCCTTAGTAAGGTATCTCCTTTATCTAATAAAATTCAAAAAAAAAAATTATAACAAAAAAGATGAACCAATGGTTTTCACAAGAGGGGGAACATGAATTGAGATAGAATCCCAAGGAAAGAGTGGTTGATCCATGGTTGATTGAGTGCATTGTTTACAAAATTGGGTTATATAATCAATGTCACGTCTTTATTTGAAATGGTGTAGTCAATCAAGAAAATAATAGAGGTAGAGCTTCAAAACAATGGTAGTAGTTTGTAGCTATGAAAATATTCAAAACTCCAGGATCTAATGCAATTTTTTGGATCCAAAATCAAGCCAAAATTGGCTTACATTTATAAGAGAAATGAAGGTTGCATGAAGAATTTTAACTAAGTTAAATTGAGAGTATAACTTAAGAGAGACATAGCTTAAATAAAAATATAAGAGGGAGTGAGTTGGACTAGCATGGAGGCAAACATAAGGTAAAATAATCAAGAAAATCAAAAGCAACATGCAAAATCATGTGAAAGCTTGTGTTATAAGAGATGATTTTTAAAGATGAGGAGTAGATGATAGAGTGGCCCCCTTATGAATGGGTGGTTACATAACCACAATTTATCATAATGGAATCACTGCTTTAGGTTAGAAAAACTGCACTAATTTTTTAAAAAATAGCCATATTAGCTAGTTATTGTATATAAAAATCCCACCTTTAACTAATGTTATCCTTCGCTAAAACTTGTCCACATAATTGGCCATAAAATAACTTCTATAAAACCATATAACACAGATAGTAATTTATTTGGTTTGAAATACTCAAACAAAGTTGTTATTAGAGAAATATCAAACTTTGTCTCGTAGATGGGCTAATAACATATCAAATGAAAATATTCATACATACACATTTAAATACACCAACAAAATAAATTAATGGTGCTTGATGCACTAGCATACATATCTATACAATATAGTTTCCTAAAAGGAAAAAGGTACCCACACAATAATTTCACTTTGTTGACCACTCACTCTTCTGTATTTGGCACCATGTTACTAACAAAAAGCCCTTGACTACCAACTGGTATTTGTCCTTATAACATCACCACAATAATGCACAACATGCATCAGATGTAGTGATGTGATTGTATCCATCCTCTAACATTGTTGTGGATGATCGATCAAGATAGAATACAAGGCTTTATTTTCTTGGTGAATGCTTATTGGTATAATAAAATATACAACTTGTACAAATAAGACACAAGTGAACATTAATGATCTCTAAAACCATGAAAAACACTTGAGAGTCATGAGGTATGGAAATTGACATTTTCTAATACATTATTTTATGTTTTAGACTGTATATGATTAGTGAAAATTTTAGCAGGCTATAAATGGTTTATCTAAAAAATAAATTAATTGACCGCTAAATAAAATTAGCAACTACTTATCTAAAAAACTAATAATAATGAGAAGGCAAAGACTAGCAATATAAAGAAAAAGAGAATGATAGAAGACTAATATACCTTAATGGAGTTATAGAAATAGAACAAATTACATAGAAAGAAAAATACTATAGAAAATTAAATCCAAGAAGAATGGAACTATTGTGCATTCCTTATTTCATTAATTAGATAGTCTTCCTTTAACCTTATTAAATTAATACAATAGCCATTGTTTTAGAGAGGATTTTTCTAAAATGCAATCCCAAAATGTAATGCAAGCAAACTATTAAAAGAAATAACAAATACTTATGGATATCTATTAACATGCAAATAGTTGTTACAAAAAGAAAAAAATAGCTTTATTCAAGAGAAATTAATTTTATTTTATAATACTCCCCCTTAATTTTGATTTTCTATATATTTATCATTTAGAGTCGACTAGTTATATAGCCTTGACCATATATGCCTAGATAACTTCTCAAATACTCAAATGCTTCTTTTCCTAAGGGATTTATAAAGATATCAGTAAATTGATCTTGAGAACTACAAAACTCTAGACATATCTCTTTGTTATGAACTAGCTCCCTGATGAAATGATATCTTATGTCTATGTGTTTCATTCTTTTGTTAAAGATATGATTTTTGGACAATGCTATAGAAGAGTTGTGACAAAAATCTTTGTATCATCTTCTTGATTATGGATCAAGTCTGTCAATATTCTTCTCATCCACATAGAATGACATGTTGCTCCTATTGCTGTCACATATTTAGCTTCTACAGAAGAAAGAGTGACTGTGATATTTATTTGATGTCCACAAAATTGCCCCTATTTCAAGGGGAAAAACATAGCCAAATGTACTTTTCTATCATCTACATTATTAGCATAGTCACTATATGTGTAACCTATGAGTTTGAACTCATCAGATGTTGTATACAAGATTCCATAATTTTTACTTCCATGTATATACCTCAAAATAATTCTTCTAACATACCAATGCGAGTCTTTGGGAGACTCCATGAACCTTGAGATAAGATTCACACCATACATAATATCAAGCCTTATGGCAGTCAAATACATAAAACTACCAACAAATCCTTTGAATAAATTTGGATCAACAATTGATTCATTTTCTTCTTTGCTTAATTTCAATCCTATTATAATTGGTGTTGGTTGGCTTATAATTTATCATGTTAAACATTTTCAAAACATCATTTGTATCTTTTTCTATGAGATAAATATTCTAGCTTCTGATTCTTGAACATCAATGCTCATGAAATACTTCATGAGACCTAGGTCAGTCATCTCAAATTCTTTCTTGATGGTTGCTTTAAATAGATCTATGGATAGATCTCCAATAATGATCAAATCATCTACATATAAGCATAAAATAATAATTTTACCTCGATCACTAATTTTTATATGAATTAGATATTAATCAATCCTACTGTATCATGCTCTAGGAGCTTGCTGAAGTCCATAGAGTGATTTTCTCAACTTGTACACCTTTCCTTCATGACCCACAATATCATAGCCTTTTGGTTGCATCACATACACTTCCTCTTCAAGAAATCCATTTATAAATGCTGATTTAACATCCATCTGATATATGGGCCATTTTTTTGGCGTATAATGGCCAACATAGTTCTTATAGTATCCAAATGAGCTATTGGAACAAATGTTTCATTATAATCTACTCTAGGATGTTGTGTGAACCCTATTTCAACTAAGATTTCCTTGTGTTTTGGAATTTTTCAATCTACACTATACATGGTCTTGTATACCTATTTCACACCTATCACATCTTTCCCTTTAGGAGGATTTACTAACTCCCATGTATGATTCTTTTCTATGGCATCTATTTCTTCATCCATGGCTTGAGCCTAAATTTCATAGTTTATAGATTCTTGAAAAGAGATTGAATCAGTAACTTGAGAAAATCATGCAAAACCTAAAAAATAATTAGTTTCATCATCATATAACTCACCATGACTCCTTTTTTTTACTACAATAGACTTTCTAAGGTTGAATCTGATTATGAGCTATATTTTTATGAATTGGATGTACTAGATCAAATAATGCTTGTTGAAGGTATTGTTACTAATGTTCTTTGTAGAGTTTTTTTATATAGGTGAACCTTTCTAAAATGTTGAAGACCTCCTATATATTGATGGAGGTGTAGATTGTGCAATGACTTGAGGTGCATGTGCAGCAGTGGAAGGAGGTATTGTATGATAAATACCTTGTGGTGCTAACAGTTAATCTAGCATACCATCTTGAGGAATAACTAATGCAATATTAATTGATTTTTTTATACTTCCATCTAATGCCTCATTTTCAACAAACTCCACATGTATACCTATTATAACTTTTCTTCTAGCTAGATTGAACAAATTGTAGTATTTAGTATCCTTAATATATCCAACAAACATACACTTTTCTCCTTTGTTGTCTAATTTATTTCTTAGCTCATTAGGCATATGTGCATATGCCACACAACCATAGACTCTGAAGTGAGAAACACTATTTTTCACTTCAAGCCGCTTGAGGAACATAGTTCCTAAAAATTTTGGTCAGACACCTATTCATAATGTAAACAACAGTTGCTACTACTTCTATTCATTATTAATTTGGTAGATGCTTGGACTTCATCATGCTTCTCACCATGTCTATTATTATTATTCTATTGTTTCTCTCTACCACTCCATTTTGTTGTGGTTTATATATGGCAGTGAATTGCTTGTGAATACCATGTTGTTTGAAAAAATTCAAGAAAATATTGGATATGTACTCACCACCTCTATCTTTTCTAAGAACTATGATATAGTGGCCACTTTCCTTTGCCACTAAGGCCTTGAACTATTGAGATATCCCAAATGCATCAGATTTATGTTCCAAAAAGTACACTAATGTTTTCTAGGTGTAGTCATCTATAAAAGTCATAAAATATGAACAACCTCCTATAGAAGGTGTTTTCATTTGTCCACGCAAATCAGAGTGAACAATTTGAATTAGTGCCTTTGCTCTTATTGAATTTTCAACTAGGAAAGTCACTCTATGTTGCTTCCCTAAAATGCATCCTTCAAAAATTCTTTCTGGTTTTTGAATTGTTGGAAAACCTTTCACCATGTTTATCTCATGTAATAAATTTAGTCATCCAGAGTTTAAATGCCCAAATATGAGATGCCAAAGCCAAGAATAATCTTTTATCACTGACTGAAATTTTGATTATGTTTCTTCATCACTATTTTGGGCTATCCCAGAGCTGCTTTTTTTTTTGCTCAAAAATATCTTGGGCTGATTTTATTTTCATAATTAGTTCTAATCTCAAGGGAAACATTCTATTGCTTGTCATTTGTACCTTGGCAATCAACTAAGGACTTGGATCTTTGTCCATAATCACACATTCATTATCTTCAATGTAAATTCTATACCCCTTCTAGACTAGTTGACCAATGCTCATAAGATTATGTTTCAACCCTGCAACATAATAAACATCTTGAATAATGTTTTGTTCACCCTTTTTATTTAGAATATTGACTGTTCCTTTGCCCATTACAGCTACTTTGTTATTGTTCCAAAGAGTAACATCAGTCTTTAATTACTCATCCAAACATGAAATTAAATATAAGTTCCCTGACACGTGATTGCTGCAACCAGAGTCCAAATACTAAATATCATAGGGACTCCCTTGAACAACATTACATTCAATAAGAGATTTAGTAGATATTACTTCAACAATGTTTGTACAAGGTATACACATGGAGCTTGATGTAGAGCTTCCAAATTGATTTTCATTATGTATGTTCTGATCATATTGCTTCTTCCTACACTCATAAGCATAATGCCTATATTTCTTATAGTAGTGACACTGCACATTAGACTTGTCTTGTCATTGACTAGCTGACTGATTATAATTATAATCTTGATTTTGTCCTCTTTCACTTGGGTTTGCTAGGCTACTGTTGCGTCCACCTCTATATAAATTTCTACCTCTACCTCTAGGGATGAACCTTTCTCTGTCTCTTCCATGACTTAATGAAATTTGGGATGAAAGTGCATGTTCTAAAGATGTATGTGACCTATTTAACTTTTTCTCATGATTTATTAAACATGCATGCAACTCATCCATTGAAACTTGACTCAAATCCTTTGTTTCTTCTATGGCTACAACCAAGGGATCATATTTTGCAGGAAGACTCCTAAGCATTTTTTCTACTACTCTTCTATCCTCCATTGTTTCTCCGTGGGATTTAATCTGATTTACTAAACAAACTAAATAAGTAAAACATGACTCTACAAAGTCTGACTCTTTCATGGACATATTTTCAAAATCTCTTCTAAGTAATTGAAGTTTGGCAGTTTTAACGTTGTGTTTACTTTGAAATGCAACCTGGAGAGTGTCCGATGCTTCTTTTGCTTGCTTGGCTATTGTATATAGAAGAGGGCTTTTCCATCCTTCTTCCTCTGCTTCTTTAAAATATCTTTCTCTGCTTGTGAGAATGCATTAAATGCTGCTGGATCTGCAGGCTCCGTATATCCGTTTTCAACAATTTCCCAAACATCCTTGGATCTGAATAATGCCTTCATGGTTAGTGATCAATATTCATAATTTTTACCGGTGAATAGAGGAGTCTGCAAACTTGAAAGAGATGCACCAGATGAAGAAGCCATTAGTGACTATAAAGAAATAGAACCTCGCTCTCATACCAAAGTGAAGAAAAAGAGAATGATAGAAGACTGACTCTTATGGATATCTGCAAATAGAACAAATTACACACAAAGAAAAATACTGCAGAAAATTAAATCCAGGAAAAACTGCACTGCTGTGCGTTCCTTCTTTCATTAATTAGATAGTCCTCTTTTTACATTATTAAATCACTACAAGAGCCACTGTTTTAGAGAGAATTTTTCCAAGACGCAATCCCAAAACGCAAAGCAAGCAGATTATTAAAAGAAACAATAAATACTTACGGACAGCTATCAGCAAACAAATAGCTGTTTAGAAAAACAAAAAACCTAGCTTTATTCGGGAGAAATTAATTCTTTTTTCTAACACAAGATAGAAGAATTATATTAAACAAAAATGCAATCGAGAGTTCCCTCATAGAGGAGGTACTGACCAGATTTTAAATTGACAGGCCTGGTTATGTTGAAATCCCAGGCCTACTTCAGACGAGATCAAATATCAGGGTCAAATAAGTTGTGTAGCAACAATAACTTTTGTAACGACGGTATAGATTCATTTCAAACACTGTTACCGTTCCGAAAGCTCTTCCGACAATCTTATACGTTAATTGTGGATCAGTGCTGCAGTCAATATTCCATAAACATGTTTTGCTTGTTATGATTATTTTAGAGAGGCTGGATCCTAAAACGTCCAATGAGTCAAAGATAAAAAACGTCCAATGCGACCCACCAGAACAAACTCTATTGCCGTAATGCCAAATGTCTGCAACTCATGGAGCCACGACGGGTCATTTCCTCAGAAACGGCAGGGTAGCAGAGTTGATGGAAAAAGCATCTTGTTTCCTTAGAAATGGCACGGTATCAAAGCTGATGGGAAAAGCATCTTGGAGTTATTACGGCAATTGCAGAGCCCAATTATAGCCATTTATGACTCATAAGCGTAATAAATTTGTCTGCACCCATTTTTGTGAAACATAACATGGAATACATACGTAACCCGTCTGCACTTTGACGTCGGTTTCCTGACCCCTTAGAATATTCTGCAAGGGATTTTTAGTGTTATTCCTGTACAGTGTTCTCGATTCCCAGTCTCGGTTTGCGATTTCCGTGGTCAATCAAATCTCAACGTAATTCAATTTCGAAATGAGGTCCGTGGGAAACAGGTCCAACCCCCACTTTCAAAACGGATTGAGCTGTGCACGTGCACCGACCACTCGCGAAACACTTTTTCTCCCATATTCAATTCGTGCGGGGATATATTTCGATTCCATTTCCTTCTAATTCTGTGTTTTTGTCTGCTTAGTAACTACACAAACCCGTTATGGGGAAACAAAATTCCCACGCATTTGGTTTCACGTGACGGAACAACTTACAATGCGGTTTACTCAAACATAAAACGGAGACCGCAAAAACACCACCTTCTTTACGGTAAATGGTAAAATCTACTTCTGCCAATATATTATTAGCCCGCCTAAATGGTTGCACAAACGACAGGCAGTCTAATACCGATAAAGAGTAGAAAAGGCTGGACACTGTCAATAGGTGGTGAGTGCTAATACAGTTGCCACTGTCGCTTGCTAGTCTTTCCGGCTAGTGCTCACCTCATTAATTTAATCAATATTTTGCTTCTGCTGCTTGGGATCAACTTATTTTATCGGCATGCTATCCTCTCTGTGTGCTTCAATAGGTTAGCCAAATTATAGAAATAGGAGGAGATTTCAATCTTTATTAGCCGATATATTTAATGTGTGATCGCTTGGAAGGCCTTCTCTCGGGGTGGTTGTTACTTTTTGCAATATGAAGGCGTTCCTCTCACCAGGAGCTCCCGCCTCTAGCACTTTCTGACAGAAAATAAAAAACATATAAAAACAGAAAATAGAACACACATAGATTGCTACAGCAATCATGGAACAAGATTTTTATTAATCTTCTTGAATTTTGCAGATCTTCTTGATCTTGCTTATCTTGCTCAATTACAACACTGCCCCATGGTCTATTAAATAGATTTGTAAACAAACAATAATTAGAAAAGCAAACTCAAGACTAATTTTAGTCTTTACATGCAAATTGCAACTCTAACAGTTTAACTAACTGTTTGTTAACTAACTAATAGTTAACTGTTGGATGCATGAGGAGTGGAGAAATTAATTCCAGTCTCCAACACTCCCCCTTAATTTCTACCACAAACTATTTCAGCATTTACAATGCCTAAATTTTACCATTCTTGCCACAGCGACGTTGCTAGTGGCTACCATTGATGGCATACATCTCTTCACTCATTCTATCTACCAGCGTCGGCTAGGGTGTTTTTCTTTTGCAGAATACACTGCCTCTCATGCGGAATACATCGCCTTATATGTGGAATACACCACCTTGCGAAATACATCGCCTTATATGTGGAATACACCACCTTGCGAAATACATCTCCTTACATGTGAAATACACCACCTTGCGAAATACATCGCCTAGATATAGCTTAGATTGAGGCTACAAGCAAATACAATTGCTCAATGAGCGTTCACTCAACGTTTAAGACTGAGGAGTAGCCTATCGAAAGGCTATCAACGAACATGCTTATGTCCAACACTGCAAGCTTCCTGCTTGCTTACCTTTCTTTCACCCGACACATAACTACTCAGGTTTCCTCCAAGAACTCTGCTGAGTTCTTACCACGTTAGTCTAGATTTGCAAACGATTGCCCTGATCTTCAGACACTTTGACAGCTTCACTCACTGTTCAACACACACACTTTCACAGCTTCACTTGTTGTTCAACACACACACTTTCACAGCTTCACTCGCTGTGTAACACAAGCTTTGCGGAGCTAGTCTTTTCAAACACGGCACTGCAGCCATCAATGCTATAATCTGAAGATATTTGTCAAAAAAAGAAAAATAGAGTATTTAAAAATAGAAAAAAATAGAAATATAAAATGGGATGCTTTGACTTTGCAGATCTCAATCCCGATACGTTTGAGGTCGCCGTCTCTATGGACAAGCGGATGCTCTCCCCCACTTTGCTACTGTCACTGCCTGCAATTACTCTGCTCTTTTCAACACTTTTTTTCTCCTTTGCCACATTGACTACTACTTTCTCCGTGCTTCTCTTCCTTCGCTTCTCCTCCTCCGTCAATTGCAAAGCCAAACCAAACCTCTCTGCGCACCGATGCTTCTTTTCCAGGTCCATCAAAGCTTTAGTAGTGTTCATTGTAACTCCTCCGTCATTTGGTGGCTTTTCTACGGCCACTCACTCGGCGTATTTAGCGGACTCACACTTGTCAGGGCTAGTAATGCTTCCACACGAATCTCCTTCCATTAGAGTGACGACTTCTTGCTCTTTATCCTCCTTTACTGCTACGGCATTATAACTATTTATTTGTATGTCTTCTGATGGAGGTGTAGATTCTTCTATTTCTGGCTTTTGCGATAGAGTGGAGGACTTTTCAAGCCTTTCAACCAATGCAGGCCTAAGACTAGCGGTGCTCAGAACCCTTCTAGAAAGCTCAAAATACCTATAAGAGGCCCAAAGATGTCGAATATCGCTTCTAATCATCAAAAATCATGCTCTGCGACCAAAACTAATAGATTAGAGATGCTATGAATCTGCGTATCAAAAAATATGGTCCATCATTATTAAACAAAACAAATCAAACTTAGACAGAATGCTACGACATTCAATTATACATAGAAAATTGCTTCTAATTTCTATTCCTTTATTGGCTGCGCCTCTCCCTTCACGCTTCTACCAAACTAATTGCACTCTTCTCCTTATCTGGCTATGATTCACTCCTTCGGTTCTACTGGCTCTAATACGAATTGATAGAAAATAAAAAACATATAAAAATAGAAAACAAAACACACATAGATTGCTACAGCAATCATGGAACAAGATTTTTATTAATCTTCTTGAATCTTGCAGATCTTCTTGATCTTGCTTATCTTGCTCAATTACAACACTACCCCATGGGTCTATTAAATAGATTTTTAAACAAACAATAATTAGAAAAGCAAACTCAAGACTAATTTTAGTCTTTACACTTTTGCCACTAGTCTGTATATGCAAGTTATACCCGTGCGCATTAAGTCTTCATCTGGTCCTCTAATTTGGTCTTCCAGCAACATTAACATAAGAAAATGCCGCACTACCGGCACCCCTGATAATATTTTGTTAGCTTTGAAAATCATCTTTTGTTAGTCCGCACATGTTTTCATATATTGATTGTGGACAATCTTGTTATAATGAGCACATCCCAATGCAGAGGTTGAAGAAGATGTTCAAGTTGTTCGAACTTCACTCATTATCAATGCATGATTTTTTTAAATTATTTTTTAGACTGTTGTTTGCACTCCATGCATTAATCAGTGAACTGCTAGTTTAGTTTATTGTATTTTTAAAGTATTTGTTAAATTTACTTAGTTTAGTTTATTTTAAAATTGTTTGTTAAACATAGCGCTCCTTTGCTATATATGAAGATGATAAGCAGCGCTTCATTTCATTGAATAAAAGTCTTTTTTTTTGAAACAGCTCTCAGTATAATATTAGAGCTTCTTTTATTTCATTTCAATTTTATCTCCCCCAGACAATTAATGGGAATGATGCCCAAATTTTGTTGCAAAGCAACAAAACTAGTTGTAGGAAGAGCAATGGTAAAAATATCAGTGACTTTCTCAGAATTAGGATAGAATTGAAATTCCACTTACCCATCTTAAACCAAATCTCAAATGAAATGATGTCAAATCTCTATGTATTTTGATCTAGCATGAAACACAAGATTCTTCGTCATGGCAATAGTGCTATTGTTATCACAAAAATGTGTAGTTGGATGTTCTTAAATCAAATGTAAATCCTCCAATATCATTCATTCATATTACTTGATAACTTGTTGCTACTGCTGCAATACTTTGCTTTTGCTGAACAGAGTGCCATGGTTGCCTACTTTTTAATACTCCAAGATACAACCCCATAACCAAGCGACAATACATAACTAGAGGTAGATTTTCTATCATCAACTGAACCAACCCAATCAAAATCTACGTAACCAAGTAGCTCAAATTTTTTAGTAGAAGAATAATGAATGCCAAAATTTTGTCTACCATTCACATACTGTATGATTCTTTTGTCAACATGCCAATGAGACTCATGTGGACCCTAAATGAATTGAGAGATGAGACTCATAACATGCATAATGTCAAGGCTTGTTGTAGTGAGGTACATGAGGATCTCAACCAAACTTTTGTACAAAGTAGCTTTAACTTTGTTACATAGATCTTCCTCGGTTAATTTCTCACCAAGAGCTATGAGAGTTGCAACTATTGTGCATGTCATCATTCTAAACATTTTCAATAAATCAGCTACATGCTTTTTTTGACAAATGAATATACGTGCTGCTTCTTGTTGCACGTAGACACCAAAAACATAATGCATGACTCCTAGATCTAACATTTTAAATTCCTTTTTCATTTCTGTATGAAACTTCTCCATGAGAGATTTACTGCTACCTATATAAATAAGATCATGAACATAAAGATAAATAATAATAATATCATTACCAATATGTTTTACATACATGGTTGGTTGTGAAAGGCTTCTAGTGAATCATTTCTTCAAGAAATAACTATCAATCCTTGCATACCAGGCACGAGGGGCTTGCTTCAACACATAGAGAGTTTTTTTCAACTTATAAAATTGTTCTTTACTTGGAATTTCATAGTCCATGGGTTGTTCCACATAGACTTCCTTATCTATATAACCATTAAGTAAGGCCGATTTTACATCTATTTGATATACTGGGCACTTGTGTTATGCAACAATAGCCAATAAAATCTTGATTGTATGAAGTCTTGCAACAAGAATGACAACTATCTACTCCAGGTGTCTGTGTAAATCCCTTGGCAATTGCTCTTACCTGCATCTTTTAATAGAACCATCAACATGATATTTCACTCTATAAATACATTTGACATCAATCTCCTATTTGTCTTTTGGAAGTTGCCTTAATTTCAATGTATTATTTTTATCAATTGATTGCATCTCATCATTCATAACATCAATCCATAACATTTTTTTACTACTTCATATATAAAGGGTTCAACTTGAATTCTACTAAGTAATGCAAAATTATAAATTGGAATCACATTACTCCTCTAATATATTTTATTTAAACTTCATACCTTTCTTGAAGAGCTTAGACATGATGATGGGCTTGAACTACCACCTGATGGTGTGCTAGTAGATCAACCTAATGAACTTGAGCTTGGAGAGCTTGAACTTGAGCTACTATTGGGGATTAGACTTCAACTTGAGCTTATGGGGAGAAGAGGAAGACTTCCAACTTCTATGTCCATTATTATTGGCAGTGTTTTTTATAGTGCACCTTTTTGCCAATGTCATTCTTTCCCTTCATCAAAAACTACATCCTGACTAATAATCCATTTCTTTGTGTCAAGATTATATAATATGTATCCTTTAGTTGCATCATAATATGCCACAAAGAAAGAATGTTGAGATTTTGCATCCAACTTTTTCCGCTTCCAAACTAGAATATGAACATATACAAAACAACCAAATACATAAAGATTAGCCACTAAAGTCTTCTGACCACTCTAAGCTTCATTTGAAGTGATGTTGTGAATTACTTTTTTGGGGCCTCGATTCAAGATGTATATTGTTATTGTCACTGGTTCTTGCCAATAATAATTTGGAAGTTTTTTTATTGCAGCATTCTTCATGTCATTTCCATAATGGTATGGTTGTTTCTTTCTACAATATTATTTTTTGGGGGCATAGACTATAGTAAGTTGTCTCTTGATGCCATTTCTATTACAAAAATTAGAGAACTCTTCTAAAGTGAATCCACACCCTCTATATGTTCTTAGTATTTTGAGGTAATACCTACTTTGTTTTTCAGCCACAACTTAAAAAAATTTAAAGCATTCGAAAGCTTTGGATTTCTTCTTAAGAAAATAAATCCATGTTTGGTGACAAAAATCATCAATTAATGTCAAAAAATAAAGATTCTTACCCAATGATTCCTCTTGCATAGCATGTACATTTTCAAAATCTCTTCTTAAGGTTTGATGTCTTACCAATCTAACTTTGTCAAAACCTTGGTATGAGATGTGCAAAGCCTTCCATGCATCCTTTGATTTTTTCATACCAGCAATATGAGGGAAAATTGAAATATCCAATACAAATTAGATAGCAAATAGTGCTCAATTATCTTTCTTTTTGATTTCTTTGAACTGAGTTCGTTGGTTTTCTATCGAAGCATTTAGAGCATTCTGATCTATAGGTTTTATATATACCACTTCCACTAATTCTCAGAGATCTTGGGACAATAGTAGGGTAGTCAACTTAATACTCTAATAATCATAGTTATCTCCTGTAAACATTGGAAGTGGGAATGGAATGTTTCTATTACTTGCCATTCTAGAGATAACTGATAAATTGAAATTATGATGTGTACAATTAAAAAAATTCAACATGGCTCTGGTACCTAAAGGAATAAATGAGTGAAATTATTCAATTGATCTTATTGACATGGAAGTGGTGAATATATATAATGTTTAGGAGGTAGTTATTCAATTGAATAACCTACACATTATACTAAAAAGTAACCGTTGTCTCCTCAGTTCAACCAGTTGCTTAACAACATATATAACTAGCCAACTTAACCTATGCTACGCTCATTTAAGCACTAATTGGTGTGGTATAACAAACAACCAAACTAACTAAAACTCCTAATAGTTTCACTTAATAGTGTAATATTATCAAAGTTTGCCAACATTCCCCCTTTTGTTACATTATTTCTACAAACATCATATTTATTAATAGTGGTCTCCCCTTTATTACAAACACTATACAAAGATTTACACTCTTCACATACCCTACTCACTTTCTAAGGTGGTTGCCATCTTTACGGCTTTAAGGTCTTGGTGACACCTCAATTTTTCCTCGTAAGATTACCAAAAACTTGGAAGTGTCAGGAACACTTCTCTTTACTAACCATGAACCTATAGGGTTTCAGCATGTTTCTATTTCACTTTGGTGGTTTCTCAAATTACCACAAACCCTGTTTCAAGAACGAAACGCTACTTTAGTGCTTTTTCTCCCCACAACATTCTTTTTTAGGAGGTACCAAACTAGAAATTCATGTTCAATACTTTATTGAAAAATAAAATGCAAAACATAAACAAACACACCAAAATTTTATAACCATAGCAATGGTGTGACCCTGTCGTAGGTGACTCACGAGAGGATGCCAAATGTCCTCCAACCTCTGTGTATCCTCTAGCCTCTAGTAAATGAAAATGCTTTACTCAACTGATGTACATTTGAAGCTTAGTTGCATGAGGAGAAATCTCCCCCATAGTTTGGACACATTTGATATTTAAGAACATTTGACATAGGATGTCACGTACAAGCAATAGTGCATCCTTATACAAATAATTAACTTTGATTTTGATCATTTTAACATAAAATTGACATTTACATATATTGACAAATAAAGACTTTAAATTTGACCACATAACTTTTATTTCTCATATATCATAAAAATGACCCATTAAAAAACTAAACTACTAAAAATTAGAAAAGATCTCTAAATACTAACCACCTTTAACAAACATGTGAACCTTATTCAAAAATTTAACATTGCGTTGGAGATGGTAATAGTGGTGGAGGCAACACAACGAAAGATGGAACAGTGGTCCACATATTCTTTCTTATGAAAATTAACACATCATCGTCATAACACATGGTCCTCCACCCATAATGCATTAGGGTGCTCTACACCATGGTGTTCCTAGCGGGATGGTAGTAGTGTATGGATAGTAACGTAGCATAATAAATAGTAGGCTTGACCCCTGTGATGATCTGCTATTAATCAATATTATCATCAAAGCATTAGCCTACCACAATAAATTACTCACAACTTGCTAAATATTGGAGACTCAAATCAAACCAGATCTTTAGACAATGTCGATCAATCATCGAGCCAAAGAGGAGGTCTAACTACAACTTAATCATGTGGGGGAAGTCAATTAGATCTAGATGGGTCTGCACATGAATTCTTTGGCTAATATATGCTTGTAATAGCAAATTAATGCAAATACAATTCTCTGAAGGGTGCAATACACCAAGTTGGATCAAATACCAATCAGGATGTACAAGATCCAAGTGCTTCATCAAACAAGATCAGATCTCCACTGTAAGATAGTCAATCTCCAAGGATTCAAATCAAACTAACCCAAATAAAAATTATGCAGATTGCCCTAATCTATGCTATGACAATATATACTAAGCGCTTCTAACATTATTCTCTTTCTCATCAGGTGGGATGATGAAGAATAATGCTTGCCCCTGCAAACAATTTACTTTTTCATCACAAATTAGGACTGGTGATGCTCTGATACCACTGGAGGAATAAATGAGCAAAATTCTTCAATTGATCTTATAGACACGGAAGTGGTGAATATATACAATGTTTAGGAGGTAGTTATTCGGTTGAATAACATGCACATTATATTAACAAATAACCATTGTCTCCTTAGTTAAGCCAGTTGCTTAACAACATATATAACCAACCAACTTAACCTACGTTATGCTCATTTAGGCACTAATCAGGGTTGTATAACAAACCGCCAAACTAACTAAATCCCCTAATAGCTTCACTTAACAATGTACTATTATCAAAGTTTGCCAACAGTACCAATTGAAACAAAATAAAAGAAGCTCTAATACTATGTTGAGATCCGTTAACAAAAAATATTACAGACTAAAATAAAAATAACCATCTACTCATAAATATTATATCTGCTCAGAAAATATGTAGACTAAAAAAAGAAAGACTTTTTTCAATGTAATGAAGCGCTGTTCATCATCTTCATAAATAACAAAAGAGCACTGAGTTTAACAAATCGTTTAAAAATAAAATAAACTAAACTAGCTGATTTTAACAAATAGTTTAAAAATAAAATAAACTAAAGCAACAATTCATTGATCAATGCATGGAGTGCAAACAACAGTCTAAAAAACAATTAAAAAAATCAAACATTGATCATGCGTGAAGTTCGAACAACTCGAACATCTTCTTTAGAGGTGGTGGCATTGCCACCAACTTGCTTTCACAACGATCTATGTCATGCCCTTGGAGATTTGGTTAGCATCAAGAAACACTTTTGCAGGAAACATAGTATTGAAAAACAATGCAATTATGAAAGATGGTCTAATAAATATGTAGTTTAGTCTGATTACAAAGCCCATCTCAAGCCCTGCAAAACCAGAGGACATTCATGTGACTGTGGTAGAGTTTTTTCAAGGTATGTGCATTATGCCAACTCTGTTAGAAATTCAAATTAATTGGAGATAATTTCTCCCACCTCCCACCTTTTGTCATGCAAGCAATTAAACATTCAGTTGAACAATCAGTTAGTAAACTGACAGTTGAGCATTTAGTTAGTTAACTTAAAATTAGATGTTAGTTATTTTTGCATGTAAAGACTAATTTTATTCTTGAGTTAGTCTTGAGTTTATTTTCTAAATATTGAATGGATTCAAATCTATTTAAAGATGCATTGGGTGCACATTGTAAGCAAGGAAAATTGAAGATCAATAAAATCTTATCCTTCAAGAGATTGTTGTAGAAATTACTCAGTTCTTATTTATTTGTATGAGTTCTTATTTTTTCATGCTCTTTTGGATTTTGACAAATTTGTATCAGAGCCTGGTAAGGATTTGTTCAATAGAAGCACAAGGAGAAGCTGAGAATGAATAAGCATGCAACAGTCGCAGTCAGAGAATAAAGGAAGAGCCAGTAAGGAGTGTAGAGACCAACCTTGGCCGACTCCCAAAGGCATCTTAACTGACGTCGACAGTATTAGTTACCACCATCAGTAGTATAATTGACATTGGTAGTATTAGTTACCACTGTCGGTAGTTTAACTGACGTCGGCAATATTTGTTACTGATGTCGACAGTATTTGTTACCGACGTCGGCAGTATTTGTGACCCACCACAGTAGTTTTACCATCATCAGTGACTGTGTGTGTCAGAAATAGTGACCATAAAGGTATTCTAGTGTGAGAAATGGCAGCGAACAATAGTATTTCATAGCGTCAAATTCTCATTTTTGATGGTAAGAATTACAATTTTTGGACAATTAAAATGAAAATTTTATTTTGCTCACAAGATGTATGGGATTTGGTAGAAAGTGGTTTTGTAGAACTGCAAGACGAGGTAGCCCATCTGGCATTAAATCAAGCACAAAAGGACCAGCTTAAGGAGAACAGAAAGAAAGATGCAAAAGCTTTATTTATAATCCAACAGGGATTGGATGAATCAATTTTTTCTAGAGTAGTAGCAGCAACAAGATCCAGAGAGGCATGGAAAATCTTGGAGACCACCTAAAGAGGTAATACAAAGGTAAAAATTGCCAAATTGCAATCTCTTAGGAGAACTTTTGAAAATTTGCAAATGAGTGAATCAGAATCTATAGATCAATTTATGGGTCAAGTTTTGAATATAGTGAATCAAATTAGATGTAATAGAGAATCTATCACGGATCAGAAGATTATAGAAAAAGTACATAGGTGTTTACATAGTAAATTTGATGCAATTGTTGTAGCTATTGAGGAAACCAAGGATTTGGAACAATTATCTGTAGATGAATTAATGGGTTCTTTGTTAACACATGAATCCAGAATGAATAGGAATAACTCCTCTTTTGAGAATGCCTTCAAGTCACAGGTATCACTTGGCAGAGAAAGAGGAAGAGCAAGGTCAAACTTCAGAGGAAGAGGCAGAGGCCAATATGGAAGGAATAATTTAGATGAAGGTGAGAACAACAATCAAAACTACAGTAGTAGAGGAAACTACAGTAATAGAGGACGTGGCAACAATCACTTCTAGCAAGGTTCACAGAGGTTTGATAAATCTAATGTTCAATGTTATTACTGTAAGAAATATGGTCATTATGCAAGTGATTGGAGAAGTAAACAAGGATATGTGTACAAGCAGAATGTTAATTACACAGGTGAATCTAGTTCTAATCTTGGAAGCATGTTTCTTACTTGTAATGTTACTCAAGTAAAAGCTAAAGATATTTGGTTCTTAGACAGTGGATGCAGTAATCATATGACAGGAAATAAATAATTTTTTGCTAGTCTTGATGATTTTGTAAAATCAGAAGTGAAATTAGGAAATGATATCACAGTAGATGTCATCGCTAAAGGTGTCATAAATGTTTTGGACAAGAATGGTGAATGAAAGTTTATACCTGATGTTTATTTTGTACCTAGACTAAAACATAATCTTTTGAGTATTGGACAGTTAATGCAGAAAGGTTACAGAGTATCCTTTATGGATAATGTTTGCACAATTTTGGACAAATTTCTAAGTGACAGATTGATAGGAAAAGTGGAGATGACCAAGAATTGGATGTTCCCTCTCCATATTCAGTGCATCCAAGGAAAAGAGGAAGCCCACTACAAATCCATGCAGCTAGACCAATCATGGCTATGGCACTTAAGGTATGGACACTTACATTTTAGAGGTTTAAATTTATTACAGAAGAAAAATATGGTGAAGGGTTTACCACCAATAGAAAACCCAGAAAGGTCATGTGACAATTATATTCTGGCAAAATAGCATAGAGAGAGTTTTCCAGTAGGAGGCTCATATAGAGCTAAGGTAAAATTGGAGTTAGTCCATAGTGATTTATGTGGACCAATGCGAACTACATTATTTGGAGGTAGTACTTATTTTCTAACCTTCATTGATGACTTTAGCAGAAAGACATGGATATACTTCCTCAAAAATAAGTCTGAATCCTTTAGAAAGTTTAAAGAATTCAAGGCAATAGTTGAAAAGCAGAGTGGCCGTTATATCAAGGTACTCAGATCAGATAGAGGAGGTGAATATATGTCTAATCAATTTCAAAAAATTTTGCAGATATCATGAAATCAAAAGACAATTGACTACAAGGTACACACCACAGCAAAATGGTGTAGTAGAAAGAAAGAATAGAACAATAATGGAGATGGCAAGAAGCATGTTGAAAGCCAAACACTTATCAAATGAATATTGGGCAGAAGCAGTAGCATGTGTAGTGTATATTATGAACAGAAGCCCAACAAAGAGTGTCAGAGATCGAGCTCCACAAGAAGTGTGGAGTGGTAAGAAATATAGTGTAAATCATTGCAAAATTTTTGGATGTGTTGCATATTCTCTTATACCATCTAAATTGAGAATGAAACTTGATGATAGAGGTGAGAAATGCATTTTTATTGGCTACTCTAAAGAATCAAAGGCATATAAGTTGTATAACCCAATTTTAAAGCAAGTGATTATTAGCAGGGATGTTGAATTTAAGGAAGAAGAAGCATGGGATGGTAGCACCATCACAGTTGGGGCACCAATTCCATAGGATGAAGAAGTTTTTGAAGAAGAACAATATTTACAAGGTGGACAGTCTTATCCACAAGTAGGCACAAGTACTCCAATAAGAACACCCAGGAGGTTTGAACAAGGTGAATCTAGTCATGCAGGTCACCCTACTCCGAATTCACAAGTAAGTGATGATCCAACTCTTGCTACTTTGAGATCAAGAATTAAAGTAAGAAAATCAGAAGTTTGAGTGCAATTTATAATAAAAAAGAAGAGAAATTAGATTTGGTTTCAAATTTTTCTCTTTTCACTCATGACCCTATGTATTATGAAGAAGCAGTTAAAAAGAAACATTGGCTAAAAGCAATGGATGAAGAGATGAATGCTATTGAAAGGAATCAAACATGGGATCTAACTATTTTAGCTGAAGGCAAGGATTGTATTGGAGTCAAATGGGTTTATAAGACTAAATTTGAGGTGGATGGAAATGCTCAAAAGCACAAGGCAAGGTTAGTAGCAAAAGGTTTTGCACAGGAACATGGAGTTGACTATAATGAAACATTTGTACCAGTTGCTAGATTGGATACTGTTAGAATGGTTTTATCAATGGCTGCTCAAAATAATTGGTATGTATATCAAATGGATGTAAAATCCACTTTCTTGAATAGTTTTCTAGATGAAGAAGTGTATGTGAAACAACCCACAGGTTATGAAGTTGAAGGACATGAAGAAAAAGTTTACAGATTGAAGAAGGCTCTTTATGGTCTCAAGCAAGCACTAAGAGCATGGTATAGTAGGATTGATTCTTATATGTTAAACAATGGATTCAGCAGAAGCGATAGTGAGCCTACTTTGTACACAAAAATCAACAAAGAAGGTCAGATTTTGATTGTGTGTTTATATGTTGATGATTTGATTTTTACTGGAAATTTGTTTGTAGACACTTTTAAATCAGCAATGAAGAAAGAATTTGAAATGACAGATTTGGGATTAATGAAGTATTTTTTGGGAATAGAAGTTGTACAATCAGAGAAAGGAATTTTTATCTATCAAACTAAATATGCAAAAGATGTGTTAAGGAGATTTAAGATGTTGAATTGTAAACCAGCACCTGCACCAGTTGCTACAAGGACCAAACTTAGCAAAGAAGATCAAGGTTCTAATGTTGATTCCAAAATATTCAAAAGGCTAGTTGGTAGTTTGATGTATCTTACATCTACTAGACCAGATATCAGTTATGGGGTTAGTTTAATCTCAAGATTCATGGAGTCACCAAAAGACTCACATTGGCAAGTTGGAAAAAGAATATTAAGATATGTGGCAGGAACTATAGATTATGGAATTTTATATTCCACAACTAACGATTTTAGTTTGATTGGTTTTACTGATAGTGATTTTGCAGGTAGCGTTGATGATAGGAAGAGTAATGACAGTGATTTTGCAGGTAGTGTTGATGATAGAAAGAGTACTTCTGGATATGCCTTTCTTTTAGGCATAGGTGTGGTCACATGGGCATCCAAAAAGCAACTTATAGTGACTCTTTCATCAGCTGAAGTAGAGTATGTTGCAGCCACATCAGCAGCATGTCAAGCAACTTGGATGAGAAAAATATTGAAAGATTTATTACAAACACAGAAGGAGTCAACACCAATCTTCTATGATAACAAATCAACAATCGCTTTATCAAAAAATCATGTGTTTTACAAGAGGAGCAAGCACATTAATACAAAATTTCACTTTATCAGAGAATTAGTGAACAATGGAGAAATCCATTTGGACTTTTGCAGATCTGAAGATCAACTAGCAGATATATTTACAAAGGCATTACCCAAAGAGACCTTTGATTATTTGAGACAAACTTTAGGCATTGTAAATGCTAAAATTGGAAGTGGTAGAAATTAAGGGGGAGTGTTAGAAATTCAAATTAATTGGAGATAATTTCTCCCACCTCCCTCCTTTTGTCATGCAAGCAGTTAAACATTCAGTTGAACAATCAGTTAGTAAACTGACAGTTGAGCATTCAGTTAGTTAACTTAAAATTAGATATTAGTTATTTTTGCTTGTAAAGACTAATTTTAGTCTTGAGTTAGTCTTGAGTTTATTTTCTAATTATTGTATGGATTCAAATCTATTTAAAGACGCATTGGGCTCACATTGTAAGCAAAGAAAATTGAAGATCAATAAAATCTTATCCTTCAAGAGATTGCTGTAGCAATTGTTCAGTTCTTATTTATTTGTATGAGTTCTCGTTTTTTCATGCTCTCTTGGATTCTGACAAACTCCAGGGCATTCCAATATCATATTCAAATCAATGAAAACATATTTGTTAAATTAATTGCTTGCCTGCCTTCGATCTTTATCCGTATAGCTGTAACTGTTTTGAGGCGGTTGTTGTAGAGTGGAGAGTTTCATTGAACACCAAGACAATTGCAGTGCAGCGAAAGAGAGAGCAGCTTTTAGTTACAGTGATTGGTTGAGTCAGCCTTGTTTGACAATGACGACAACCAGTTCCAACGAAACTGTCAGTGCTACCAGGTCTGCGCTTTCATTGGAAGGCAGCTCAATCGATTATGCTAAGCTTTATGAGCAGCAAATTTCATTGCAAATGGAGCATAGAGAGCTGCAATTGCTTCCAGTCAACAACCAATCCGACTCCTCAGAAACAGCACCTGCAGTGGCTATCAATGGAAGCACTGCTGTAATATTAAGAAACTATATAAAAAGCGCGGCAACCGACTCGGGGTTGAATGAAGCGGCGGAAGCCAGAGATAACAAATTTCGTAGCTCCTCCATCGAAGGAGAAGAAGATACGTCCGAAAGTGGTGCTTGGTTGCAGCTCTTTATTGGGCCGTGCGCGCACTATGAAAAGAATCGACATGTAAAAACAGGCCTCAGACCAACGGGACTCATGCTCTCATCACAGAACATTTCAGTTCCTGCATTCCAGTAAACCGCTGTGAATCAGGGAGGGTATCGAGTGACAGGGGAGCTCCGTTGATGAAAATGTTTTCAGATGTTATTCATCCCAGCCTGAAACTCTCTGCCTTGGTAATCAGATGATGTCAATTTCCGATTGTAATAATGTTTTTGTACCCATCAGATGAAGAGATATTTATCTTCCCAATGAGATCGAGCCCGAGTAGAGAAGGAACAAGGAGTTGTGATCCGCGGCAATGCTTGGTAACGCGAGTGAATTAGGTCTCTGTGCTTCTGAAAGGCTATAAAGTTTATGAGATATTGACAAGCGTCTCCTTCCATAGCAGGGCAGTGGTATTTTCTAGGACCATGCCTCTAGTGTGCCCTCCACATATTCCGTTGCGAACTTCCTTGATCGCTAGATCTGCTTCCTTCGAATTTAAACATATCATCAAGGTACCATCATAGACCCTACGATAGAAGGTGCTACCAAGGAGGGTGAAACGGGATGCACATTGGATAAAGGATTTTCGTTGATTACGTGCAAGGTCAAGAGGGAAGAGGGAGGATGTGATCGTGGAGGTGAGTATAAATGTCATAACAGCAAGAGGAACCGAGACCAACAATCTTACACACCATTTCAGATTCCGGGACGCCGTATGCTAGTATCATTATTTATTGATACTATTTATTCAACCGAAAGTTGACATTTTCGGGTGTTCTTTGTTATCTCAAGTACGGAACCAATGGTGGGCATGGCATCTGCAGATTTATTGCTTGTTCGACGATCCTATTCAAAGTGGATTTGAACAAATTGTTGCATTAAGCTATCAACCATTATGTTATACGGGATGTGCTTCTCATCTTTACCCTGATACTCATGATTGACTTCTTTGATGATTTGTTGGGAGTTGCCATAGACTGAAAAACGTTGGATGTTCCATTGGATTTCTAGTTTGAGTCCTGTGATGAGGCCATCATATTCAGCGATGTTGTTTGTGCAAGGAAACTGACTTTGAATGCTTTGGGAAGGAAATTAAATATGCCTGAAAGTTCTGTTAAAAGGGTGACCATATTTTCCGTCTCTTCGGCACTAAGAGTAGCCCGAAGTTTGATGATCATAGGATATTTCTTTGATTTAATGTCTGCATTGATGGTATCCAAGAGGATACAGGAGCTCGGTTAAAAACGATAAAAAAATAAAAAATTACAAGCAAAAATATCAATTCCTCAATTTAAGATTAAATGATTAAGTGCCGAATGTTTTTTAATTTGAATAATTTGACCGGCAGGGCTGTAGAACATACATTAGTAGTTTCAATTTTAGATTTATCAAACGTTGCTTCCAAGTTAGAGTAATATAAAATAGAAATGCTGAAACACATAACGCAAAAGCTACTATTCAGAGGAGAAAAGTCGATAAAGATTACAAAAA
Source organism: Torreya grandis (assembly GCA_037957365.1). Classification (NCBI taxonomy): domain Eukaryota; kingdom Viridiplantae; phylum Streptophyta; class Pinopsida; order Cupressales; family Taxaceae; genus Torreya; species Torreya grandis. The sequence goes on from JARHVA010001890.1 coordinate 1,954,556, forward strand.
CGTCTCTTCTAAAACAATAAATGCCACCACTAAGACAAAAATGCCACTCTTTGTTAGAAATTAAATATTAATTGGAGATAATTTCTCCCACCTCCATTCTTTCATCATTGTAAGCAAGGGAAAAATAAGATCAATAAAATTTTGTTTTTCAAGAAGTAGTAGCTTTCTGAGTTTTGGGTTAACAGTTCTTGTTTTCTTGTTTATTTTTCTACTATGTATTTCCCTTCAAATTGGTATCAGAGCCAGAAGCCGGTAAGGTGAAAGGCGCGCAGGTCACAACCAACGCAGCAGTCTGGTTTGCCAGCGGAGCAGTTGCAGAAGAAGTCTAGGTCGCAGCTGTTAGTAGTGAAGAGAGAAGCGCCGGTTTGTAGAGAGCACAGGACCCGGCTGACCGTGTGAAGGATGCACAATAGAAGTCTAACGAAGCGCTGCTTCAGTTAGCCGTGAAAGGAGCAGATCGCAAATTTGCAAGCTGTCAGTAGTCAAAGAAGAAGACTACAGAAAACAACAGAGGTCGACATATCAACATATACGCGCCGCTGTCCAAAGAAAAAAAACAAAAAAAAGAAATCCCGCATAGTCTCTTGAAAGGCGCAGTCAACAGTCCACAGCTAGCAAAGAAGATCACAACAGAAGTCAAAGGATCGCGCAACTATTCAATGTTGAAACACATGTTGGAGGAAGAGGAAGTATCTACAGGTTGGCATTTGAACCGAGAAGTAAAAAGAAGCACTTGTTTGAGAGCGCAGGCAGACCGTTGGAAAGTAACGGTGCAGTAAAGAAGAGTCGTTTGGCAGAAGCCGTGAAAGGAGAATTAAAAAATCAAATTGTAGAGAAAGTGCCTACTGAGATGGAAAAAAGAGAAGACCAATGGAGCATTGCAGAACTCGGATGGCAGCGTATAACAGTATTTCACAGCCTCAAATTCCCATTTTCGATGGTAAGAATTACGATTTTTGGGCAATTAAGATGAGAACTTTATTTTGCTCACAAGATGTATGGGATTTGGTAGAAAGTGGTTTTGTAGAACTGCAGGATGAAGCAGCCCATCTGGCATTATATCAAGCACAAAAGGACCAGCTTAAAGACAATAAGAAAAAAGATGCAAAAGCATTATTTCTCATCCAAGAGGCATTGGATGAATCTATATTTTCTAGAGTTGCAGTAGCAACGAGATCTAGAGAGGCATGAAAAATCTTGGAAACTACCTATAGAGGTAATATAAAGGTAAAAATTGCTAAATTGCAATCTCTTAGGAGAACGTTTGAAAATTTGTAAATGAATGAATCAGATTCAATAGATCAGTTTATGGGTCAAGTTTTGAATATAGTGGATCAAATTAGATCTAATGGAGAAACTATGACGGATCAGAAGATCATAGAAAAAATACTCAGATGTTTACCCAGTAAATTTGATGCTATAGTTGTAGCTATTGAGGAAACCAAGAATTTGAAACAATTATCTGTAGATGAATTAATGGGTTCTTTGTTAACACATGAATCCAGAATGAATAGGAATAACTCTTCACTTGAGAATGCCTTCAAGTCACAGGTATCAGTTGGCAGAGGAAGAGGAAGAGCCAGGTCAAGCTTCAGAGGAAGAGGCAGAGGCCGATATGGAAGGAACAATTCAGATGAAGGTGAGAACAATAATCAAAACTACAGTATTAGAGGATGTGGTAACAACCACTCATAGCAAGGTTCACAGAGGTTTGTTAAATCTAATATTCAATGTTATTACTACAAGAAATATGGTCATTATGCAAGTGACTGCAGAAATAAATAAAGATATGTGTACAAGAAGAATGCTAATTACACAAGTGAATCTAGTTCTAATCCAGGTGAATCTAGTTCTAATCCTGGAAGCATGTTTCTTACTTGCAATGTTACTCAAGAAAAAGCTAAAGATGTTTGGTTCTTAGATAGTGGATGCAGTAATCATATGACAGGAAATAAAGAGTTTTTTGCTAGTCTTGATGATTCTGTAAAATCAGAAGTGAAATTAGGAAATGATATCACAGTAAATGTCATGGGTAAAGGTGTCATAAATGTTCTGGCCAAGAATGGTGAAAGAAGGTTTATACCTGATGTTTATTTTATACCTAGACTAAAACATAATCTTTTGAGTGCTGGTTAGTTAGTGCAGAAAGGTTACAGAGTATCTTTTATGGATAATGTCTGCACAATATTGGACAAGTGTCCAAGTGACAAGTTGATAGAAAAAGTGGAGATGACCAAGAATCGGATGTTCCCTCTTCATATTCAGTGCATCCAAGGAGAAGAGGAAGCACACTTCAAATCCATACAGCTAGACCAATCATGGTTATGGCACTTAAGGTATGGACATTTACATTTTGGTGCTTTAAATTTGTTACAGAGGAAAAATATGGTGAAGGGTTTACCACCAATAAAATAGCCAAGAAGTTCATGTGACAGTTGTATTCTGGTAAAACAGCATAGAGAGAGTTTTCTAGTAGGAGGTTCATATAGAGCTAAGGTAATATTGGAGTTAGTCCATAGTGATTTATGTGGACCAATGCAAACTCCATCATTTAGAGGTAGTACTTATTTTCTAACTTTCATTGATGACTTTAGCATAAAGACTTGGATATACTTTCTCAAAAGTAAATCTGAAGCCTTTGGAAAGTTTAAAGAATTCAAGGCAATGGTTGAAAAGCAGAGTGGCCGTTACATCAAATTCCTCAGATCAGATAGAGGAGGTGAATATATTTCTAATAAATTTCAAGACTTTTGCAAGTATCATGGAATCAAAAGGCAATTAACTACAAGGTACACACCACAATAGAATGGCGTAGCAGAAAGAAAGAATAGAACAATCATGGAAATGGCAAGAAGCATGTTGAAAGCCAAACACTTGTCAAATGAATATTGGGAAAAAGTAGTAGCATGTGCAGTGTATATTTTGAACAGAAGCCCAACAAAGAGTGTCAGAGATCGAGTTCCACAAGAAGCGTGGAGTGGTAAGAAATATAGTGTAAATCATTTCAAAAAAATTGGATGTGTTGCATATTCTCTTATACCATCTAAATTGAGAAAGAAACTTGATGATAGAGGTGAGAAATGCATTTTTATTGGCTATTCTGAAGAATCAAAGGCATATAAGTTGTATAACCCAATTTTAAAGCAAGTAATTATTAGCAGAGATGTTGAATTTAAGGAAGCAAAAGCATGGGATGGTAGCACCATCACAGTTGGGGCACCAATTCCACAGGATGAAGAAGTTTTTGAAAAAGAACAAAATTTACAAGGTGGACAATCCTCTCCACAAGCAGGCACAAGCACTCCAGTAAGAACACCCAGGAGGTTTGAACAAGGTGAATCTAGTCATGCAAGTCACCCTACTGCAAATTCACAAGTAAGTGATGAATCAAATCCATCTCTTGCTACCTTGAGATCAAGAATTAAAGGTAAGAAGATGAGAAGTTTGAGTGAGATTTATAATCAAGAAGAAGAGAAATTAGATTTGGTGTCAAATTTTACTTTTTTCACTCATGACCCTATGTATTATGAAGAAGCAGTTAAAGAGGAACATTGGCTAAAAGCAATGGATGAAGAGATGAATGCTATTGAAAGAAATAAGACATGGGATCTAACATATTTACCTAAAGGTAAGGATTGTATTGGAGTTAAATGGGTTTATAAAACTAAATTTGATGCAGATGGAAATGTTGAAAAGCACAAGGCAAGGTTAGTTGCAAAAGGTTTTGCACAAGAACATGGAGTTGAATACAATGAAACATTTGCACCAGTTGCTAGATTAGATACTATAAGAATGGTATTATCAATAGCTACTCAAAATAATTGGTATGTATATCAAATGGATGTACAATCCACTTTCTTGAAAGGTTTTCTAGATGAAGAAGTATATGTGAAACAGAGCACATGTTATGAAGTTGAAGGACATGAAGAAAAAGTTTACAGATTGAAGAAGGCTCTTTATGGTGTCAAGCAAGCACCAAGAGCATGGTATAGTAGGATTGATTCTTATATGATAAACAATGGATTCAGCAGAAGCAATAGTGAGCCTACTTTGTACACAAAAATCAACAAAGAAGGTCAGATTTTGATTGTGTGTTTATATGTTGATGATTTGATTTTTACTAGAAATTTTTTTATAGACACTTTTAAATTAGTAATGAAGAAAGAATTTGGAATGACAGATTTGGGATTGATGAAGTATTTTTTGGGAATAGAAGTTGAACAATCAGATAAAGGAATATTTATCTGTCAAACATAATATGCAAAGGATGTGTTAAAGAGATTTAAGATGCTGAATTGTAAACCAACACCTACAGTAGTTGCTACAGGGACTAAACTTAGCAAAGAAGATCAAGGTTCTAATGTTGATTCTACAATATTCAAAAGGCTAGTTGGTAGTTTGATGTATCTTATAGCTACTAGACCAGATATCAGTTATGGGGTTAGTTTAATCTCAAGATTCATGGAGTCACCAAAAGACTCACATTGGCAAGTTGGAAAAAGGATATTAAGATATGTGGCAGGAATTACAGAATATGGAATTTTATATTCCACAACTAACGATTTTAGTTTGATTGGTTTTATAGATAGTGATTTTGTAGGTAGCGTTGATGATAGGAAGAGTACTTCTGGACATGCCTTTCTTTTAGGCACATGTGTGGTCACATGGGCATCCAAAAAGTAACCTATAGTGACACTTTCATCAGCTGAAGCAGAGTATGTTGCAGCCACATTAGCAGCATGTCAAGCAACATGAATGAGAAAAATATTGAAATATTTATTACAAGCACAGAAGGAGTCAACACAATCTTTTGTGATAACAAATCAGCAATCGCTTTATCAAAAAATCATGTGTTTCACAAGAGAAGCAAACACATTGATACAAGATTTCACTTTATTAGAGAATTAGTGAACAATGGAGAAATCCATCTAAACTTTTACAGATCTGAAGATCAATTAGCAGATATATTTACAAAGGCATTACCAAAAGAGACCTTTGATTATTTGAGACAAAATTTAGGCATTGTAAATGCTAAAATTGTAAGTGGTAGAAATTAAGGGGGAGTGTTAGAAATTAAATAATAATTGGAGATAATTTCTCCCACCTCCATTCTTTCATCATTGTAAGCAAGGGAAAAATAAGATCAATAAAATTTTGTTTTTCAAGAAGTAGTAGCTTTTTGTGTTCTAGGTTAAAAGTTCTTGTTTTCTTGTTTATTTTTCTAGTCTGTATTTCCCTTCACTCTTATAGGCAAAAATGTTACTCTTGCAAATAAAAAGGCCACTTTTGGAGATAGAAATGTCACTCTCAAAAAAAAAATGTTACTCTTTCAAAAATGACACCATGGAATGCAGAAACATCATTCAGATATTTAGAAATGTCACAAGGGTATACATAAACATTAATATGTGTCTAGAATATGCACAAAATGCAAAAAAAAAACTTGTTTGACAATAACTATGTTCTTGAGAAAATAAATCCCAATACACAAGACAACAAATTCAATATTTTGAAAATGGAATCATAGACCTAGAAATAACAAATTAAACAAAGATTAAAAATCAATAGGACTCCAATTGACACGAGCTAAGAAAACATTTCAAAACAAGTTAGAAAATATCAATAAAAAGCGGTAAGTGCCATTGCGCATGCCAAGAATGTATAAGCTAATCTTAGATCTTGTATAGAAACTAAATGCAAATTCAAAATTCTTACACTAAATCTAAGTAACACCTCTGATTGAGCTAGTAAAGGAGTATTATACCATCACTTATCATGAAGATCTCATTTGTAGAGTAGATTTTCTCATGCGATAGATGGATGATTGTGGTTGCTTTAATGGACTTGTGTAATAATTTTAGCAGATGTGGCTATTGAGGATGTTTGATTACCAAGATAATATAAAAAAAAATCCATGTCTAGGATGATGTTTATGCAAGATAGCTCATGTACTTTTCTCTCTCAAAATGGAGGAGAAAGGCTGGATTTATAGATTTTAGATAGGGAACTGGATGGTTCGGATTAATATTGGATTTATTTGGCACTTTTTTTTTTTAGATGCATGAAATTGTAGTTTTATTAAACGAGGGAGTTGGGGAGTTGAAGGATTTAATTAATAGGTTAAGAAGGTTGGGATTTTATTTGATGAGGAATGGGCATGATTTGATTTGCATTTGATAAGGAGGCAGGGCTTGATTTGACTTAAGATTTGATGATTTAATTAATTTATTTATTATTTATATTTATGTGTGCATGGAATTTTTTAGGGACTGATTAAATAAATAATATAGTTAATTAGGTAAAAATTTATGGGATGTTGTTTGTGGGATTGAATGGGACTAATTTTTAAACTAATTGATTAACATGGTGATGATACTGAAGATTAGTTTTGAATGTTTTGTTTATAGGATTAGGGAGTATTAATAGTGATATGGATGACTATGAACTAGTGTCAAAATTAGGATGGCATAATTAGGGTATTTACATAGAGGTTAGGCATAAACAAGGCAATTCTTACAGGTGATTGATAATAAATCATGAAAGTTAGACCCATAGAATGTATGTATATGTGATACGATGTTATGTAAGAAATATGTGTATGTAAAATTCATATAAGGTGAAATTAAGTCAATACTGACATTTCAAACTTACTAATACAATATTGTATTTTCTACATTATGTATGACTCAAAATCATCCTTTTTTTTCACCTCATAATAAATTTCCAAAAATTATTCATGCATCTCAGATCTCATATCATTGCATCCCCTATGTTTTAAAATTATATCCTTAAGATCATATTCCAAGTCACTAATATTACAATAAAAATTCTAGGAGCATACGTGAGAAGCATACTCTCTAGCCTCACTAAAGACACCTTTTAATATGAGTAATTTATCATTTGCATAGGCCATATCCTTCAAATATATTATTAACATATTTCACAATACTAATTAGTTATTCATTTTTAATCTCTCCAACCACTTTGGCATGCTCAATTTTAAAAATATATTAAGATTTTATGCTTTTGTATATGAATTTAAATCTATTTATAAGTATTTACTCAACCCAACATTACATCACCTTAACATGATTATTGTACATGCAAATATTGGTAATGGATTATGTATCACTATCTTCAATGGGGTTAGAGTCTATAATGGATGCTAGATGATATCTCTCAAATTTGATGTATGCAATAATCATGTGTACTTAATCCTTATGTTTCCCTTACATCAATTTATCTTTTTCTATCCTCTTCAATAGTCTAGTTGCAAACTCTTTAAAGTTATGAGTGTCACGTTTGTGACTCAAATCTAGATAATAAAAATTTCACAAGTTATAATCTACCAAAACCATTGTTATAGCTCAAATGTATGCCCTTGATAGGGTGTCTTCAATCCTTGTCACTTGAGCTATACAATTGGATTAGTCTTAGGTTGTGGGTGACCTCTGAGTAGACCATATCTCTGACCTCTAAGTAGACCAAATCTCTAGATTTTGTGCTACCTCCTAACTAAAACACCTATACTAACAACTACATTACTAATTTTGCATGGAAAGGGGATATAAAGAAGGCTTGAACTAATAAGTAAACTTGGACGTGATGCACCAAACATGATATACCTTGATTTCTAAGTTTTAAACTATGAAATAATAAGTTAGAATCTGATTATTCTACTCCAAGACATTTCTTATCACACCAATGTTTCAATATGAAGGTTATGGAAATTACAAAGGCTTAAGATGATATTCAATAGGTTTTAATAGTAGATACTAAAGAATAAATTCTTAAACTGAATAAACCATGTGTCACACTTCATATGACCTATAAAAATAAGACAAACTCACATAGAGGCAAGCAAGAGAAGGAAAATTTCAAGGAAATACATTCACCATCACAAAGAATTCATCAATAATTCATTCCAAATCACTATATGAAATATGAAGATAACAATATTTTGTTTGAATTGTTTTTAATAGCAAATTACAACTCTTAATTTTTTTAGGGCTTCACCATCACTAATTTTAAGATGCTTACAATGCCTCTCAAGGTTGCATTTATTAAATAAATTAGAAGAAGAGATAAGGGAAAGGCAAGAAGATAGTTCATGAACTATCCTTCATGATTATTACAATTACAAAAAAGAGAAATAATTACACCAAGCATTCAAAGACTTTGTTTTCATATTCTTCCTCCTCTTCTAGAATAAATGGTGATGAAAATCTTCATAAGAGTGGCATAAGAAAACTCCTTTGAAGTTTAGATACTTTATTGGTCATAACTCCTCCTCAAAGAACTACACATTTGCATCTTCATAATAGTTACAAACCACCTTCTTGACATTTATCAAGATTGGGAACCTTCTACGCCCCCCATTGTCTATTATATTCCTCTTCATCAAGTGAAACCTTGCATTTAGGGTGTCACATTTATAATTCAGAGAGGAATAATCCATCTCATTTTCTTGTTTCATAGATTGAACTCTAATTTAGATGATTCCTTGAATATTTCAAAATAATTAGGATGTTCATGAGGATGTTTAGGATCTATTCATGTTATCCTTCATCATTTTATGACCTGCAAGCAAACCTTTTAAACAAACTAATGTTATAGTCACCATTTTTACTTCATGTAGTGGTTTTAATACCCATTTATCACCTTGGAATGTATTAAAAATAGATTATAGAGGATCATATGATCTTTGAATAAACTCATAAGACCTCACTTCCTAATTTTAGTCCTACACCAAGTTTACTTACTCTCTAAATGAGCTTGCAACTATTTTACATACAATAGTGTCTCACACATGACAACATTTTGATCATCCAAGTACTTATAGGAGTCATGAAGGTCATTCATATCATTTTACGGCTCTGTTAATCCATCTTGGGAGGTTAGGCAATCAAACTCTTCCATTTGGTCATGATGGAGGGCTTATGCAGGGTTTAAGGTGCTTGAAGTCTTATCGATTGTTCATAACCCTAAGGGCCCTAATGCGTGAAAAAAATCTAGGGATTTTTATTAGGTAGCCCTCTCCACCTATCCTAATTATATCAACATCCCATTCATTTGTTTATGGATGTTCACACATGGAGAAGATACTTCTTAGACAATTAAGGCTACACTCTTGACCTTGAGAGAGAGGAATTTGTGAGAAAAAGGAGTAGGAGTGCTTGTTTTCAGTATTAGAAACTGTAATGAGGTTTGAGGCACATTATATAAAATTTCCAAGTGAACTCTTGGAAATATTGATCCTTCAAATCATTGGAACTTGTTTGGATACAATGTAAACATGGAGATTGAGCCTTTGCCATATTCTTTTTTTTTTTTCTAAATGGTTATAATATTTATGAAACTATTATAGGACCTACCACTTATCCAATTATACCCCTCTATTGACCATGCATTCAAAATTACTAAATCTTTTATCATATTTAATACACAGGCCTAAGTTTCTTTATTTAAGTGTACCAAGTCTAATTACTCCTTTTAGGCCTTATCATTATCTTTAAACACTTTACACTCAAATATATATTTGTCATATTTTATTAATCATGTGAATATACCTCATTTACCATTTTTCATTTCATGATCTCAAGGGTTAGTCTACATATTTCCTTCATTCTCAAAACTTGCTATAGGTGTCCATTAATTCTACCTAGACTTTAGGATTAGTGTGAACCTTACTCATTGACATTTTTTGAGTCCTTTAATGATATTAACATGATATAATTGTTATTTTTGATACTATGCAGGTCTTTCCAACCATTATTCACATCATACATGTACATTTTTAAAAGTTTGCCCATAATAGGCCTGTAGGTGATAGTTTGAGCTCATTATATGGTTGGCTTTAAAAAAGGTATGTCTTGAGTTAGTCTTAGCTTTCCTAGTGTCCCAATTAGGTTTTACACTTTATTAACATATTATTTGACCTATGTTACCTTTTAGGACCTCCATCTATCACCAACACATTGGTCTTTCTCAGTTGGGCCTTTGACAGGCATGTATGTAGTCACTTGGCCAAAACTCCATATTTTTCATTTTTTTCTACCTTCTAGTACATATCTGATCCATGTTTACATTATAGGAATTTTTTAAAAAAATTATATATGACTTTTTATCACTACCTTAATAATTAAAATAGGTTTCACCAACCCACTTTATCATTGTCTTAATGCAATCAATCCACCTTCAATGTCTATTCTCTTAATGATTGAGTACTCATAACCTTCATCACTTTATTTTTTCACATACACATTCAATGAATAAATTATTTTAATGATATTTAATTAATGTATAGATAATTATTGGATTAATAAATCAATCCCATATTGGTTTCTCCTAGCTAGAGAACAAGATCATAATACCCCTCTAGTCCTCAATAGTCTTCTAGAGCACTCCTACATCAAAGAGATTGATTCCATTTGAGATCATATCAAATTATGCCTTATGAAAATTCATAAAAATAATTAAAACCCTCTACACTCATCATATAATTTCACAACTTAAGTTTCAATTACAATCCTATCATTTCTAGCCCACTTTCCCAATGTTAGCCTATACATGTAAATTTGGGTTTATTGAATACTATTATAATATAGTGGTCCCCATAGAATTATAATACTTAATAATCCTATCATGAAGTTTTACCCACATTATTTGGATCTCTTCTACTCTTCTTCACATGGAAATTTGAGATTAGACCTCTTTAGAGCATAAGAAGGCCTATAACTATCTGTGCTAGACTTGACACTTCATTATTTATTTTTTCACTGATATTTCTCCTTAAATGATGACATAGAGAGTATTTAAAAACTAAAATATATCCACAAATTATATTTCACTTAAAATACTTACTTTACCCTTATATAGCCTCAATAAGGTTTGTTTTAGATGTAAAATATGTAGCAACTCCTTGTAATATATTAATTTATCTCCCTGCTCATTGGTTTGGATCTTTTGATTCTTGGAGGTGGTCTAAGAAGGTTGATAGGAGATATGGAGGATTTATTTTGAATACTTTAAGACCAATGGATATGGTAAAACACTCAAACTAGCAACAGACAAGCCTGGAGTTTCTCACACTTGTCTGCAATTCACTTAAACTAAAAGTTTTACTTCATACAAACCTGCACATACCAAGAAACTATTGAAATATGATGGGAGAGGGTAAAAGGATAATTTTATGACCTTATACAATCATATCCATGCATTTATCTAGATTTAAAATCATGTATTTATATAAAATTGACCCTAATGGGGTTTTATTTCTTTCTCTTACATTCTTAACTTTATAATGATTATTTATAGAAATAAGGGGCTCAATCAAGAAACTAATGGAATAAATTTTAAGGTCATATGGACCCACTACTATTACCAAGAGATTAGCTTCTAACTCTCTCTACTCCCTATATTATGTAAAAATTGAAGTTCCTTATGAGGCTATCAAGGATGCCAATATAGAAAAGGAGTAGGTTTCTATTATTTTTGGACTTGAAACTCACTCAAAAACATTGATTTGGACCTGTAGATGATGGATGAATCCATGGGAGTGTCTATAAGAGATCCTTTATCTGAAAACCATTAACCACCCTTTTAAAAACCTTTATTTTCACTTGAATTTAACATATCATACTTAGGATGCTTAATAAATTTAGGTAATAGGGGTTCATGGAGATATCTCGTACATGTAAAAATATGGGATGACATTCCATAAACTTATTTATGCTATGAATATGCCAATTTATTTCATCATTCCTTCTTGGAATGTTAAAAATAATCAAGAAGTCATTTCAAAATGAGCTATAATGTTAGAAAGGGATGCTTGACTTATTTTAAGAAATTGTACAGACCATGGGGAACATTAAATGACTTTGACATGAGTTATATGACTTAAGAAATGTCTTCAAGCCTTTGAAACTCATTAAACCAACTTGATTAGGATAATTCATGACTAGACAAGCATAATCCTAGAAAGAATATTTCAATTAAAATTGTCCAATTTACCTTAAAATATGTTAAACATGCCTTAAGAATTATTGATAAGATTATTAATCAAGATGAAGGATTGACTAGATAATTCTTTGATGAAACTCACCTATGGTAGCCAAAATTAGATGACATATTTTATGACCTCCTGGGTTTGTATACTTGTTATGCATCTAGACTAGTGGCCTTGACAATCCAATGGGATATCGGGGTTATGAAAGAATATTGACTTGAAATCAAACTCAAAATTACACTTGAAAACATCTTCAAAATAAAATGAAACTAAAATCATTTAAATATAAAACACTCACACACATGCATCACAAGATACTTGGAGGAGAGAAAACAACCAAAAGTAAAATAAGCAACATGTACACTAAGCACTTAGAGAAAGTAAACCTACTCTACTATATATAAAATTAGGAATCTAGACTCAATAACATGAATTTAAACATATCACATTCATTGAGATACTCATCTCCTCTCCATCACACTTTACAAGTTGAAAAGTATTATTTTCTTTTCAACCAATGATAATATAGGGCCTACTCCATAATTTGTCCAACTTGGTATGCCTTCTAGGTTTGGCCCTATCCTCATCCCATTTCAAAACAATATTCCCTACTTGTTCTATTATTGAAACAACCTTATTATCAAATGTCTTCTTGACTTGGGCTTGATAATACTGCATGGTGTGCATAACATGATTTCTAATCTCTTATAAGTCAATCAATCAATTCATTCAATCTTATATCCCTATCATCACATTCCATCATCTCAAGTTGATAAGCTATTTCAGTATCTATTAGTCTAAGAGAGACAAGTATCTTTGATTCTCTCCCAAATACAAGTATGTAGGGTTAATTCCTAATAGCCTTTTTGGGGGTGATCTTATCAACCCATAGAGTTATTCTCAACTTAGGGTGTTAAGATCTTTTATTTTCCTCTATTTTTATCTTAATAATTTTGATAAAAATATTATTAGTGGACTTAGCTAACCCATTCAATTGAGGGTATTAATTAGAATAATAACTTAGATATATACCATGCATAAGAGCTCACTCCATTATTCTTGTACCACAAAAAACTAAAGCTTTATAAAAAATTATTATTGAAGGCACTCTAAATCTAGTCACTAGACCTTCATATAAGTCAAGAACTAAGTTTTCGCGAGATTCCTTGAGGGATATGGCTTCCACTCACTTTGTGAAATAATATGTGGCTATAATAAATCACTTATGGACAACACTTGAAAGTGTGTTTTTCCTGTCAATAAAATCTAAAACCCATTGCATGAATGGATGGTCTACCTAAATAGGATTTAGAGGAATGGTTTTAATCCTTTTTTTATTTATAAAAAATGCACATATTGAATACCTTATAACCCATTCATATAATTCCTTTAATAAATTAAGCTAATATTACCTATCCATCATTACTTTTATAGCTGTTGTCTTAGGTGAAAAGTTGCCTCCAATTGGTCCATTATGGAATTGTTCTAATAGTTTATAAATTTCATCCATTTAGATGAATATTAATAACATACCATTAATATATCTCATAAAAATAACACCAACCATAAGAACATAAGGTATAGATTTATATCTAAAGTATCTTCTCATTATTCTATCCATACTCACCTGTTTGAAAGAACCATACCATGTTTTGTGTCCAAATTGGAGAGAGTGAAGGTATAGCTGAAATAGGATCATATTGTAGTGTTAAAATAACCTCTCTTTTCTCTTGAAGGTCTGCTACCATGTCTTAACATATCCCTCTCCATCCTACCAATTTAGTAGGTTTAATCTCCACATCATATTCAATGACTTTGGTTATCCATCCATCCCTCTTTTCACTCAAATACTTATTCAAAAGGAATTATATTATGCTTATGTGGGTCACCATGACACAAATATTATTATTAAATAGCATATGTCTAAACTTGTTTAGGTTCCTTATGACTGACAACATTTGCTTCTCAATGAAGGCTTATCTATCTTCATACTCTTCTAGACCTTGAATGAAGAATGCAACGAGCCACTCAATACCTTTATTATTATATTTCATTAACATGGATGAAATGGTTTCAATATTAGCAAAGGAATAGAAGAATAAATCATTTGAGAAATCAGGGTTAATCATTGTTGGTGCTTATGCAATATCTTGCTTAATGGCCTCAACTATTTTTTCCTTCTTAATCCCAAATAAAAGGATTGATATTTATTTAACATAGATGTAATAATATTCAAAAGGTAAGTAAAACTACGTATAAACCTTCTTATAAAGTTTATTTTTCCAAGAAAACTTTGATAATTTTTCTTACGTTTGGGCAAAGACAAAGCTAATATGGCACTCACCCTTTTAGGATCTATATCAAGACCATTTTTGGAGATAATATGGCCTAATTAGTTTCCATCATAAAATAACAAAACATATTTATTGGGATTTAAAGAGATTAAAAATTACTTACACCTTTAGAAAATTAACTTAAGATGAGCTAGATGATCACTAGCATTCTTAGATAAAATTGTGATATAACCAAGATAAATTACTACCATTTTATTGATCAAACCTTAGAAAGTCATATCCATAGATATTTAAAATGTATCCCCTATATTAGATATAAAAATTACATTCTCTTGTAAGCATATATGCCCCATTTATTAGTAAAGGTTATCTTATATTGATCTTCTTTGACCAAAACTTATTTATAATTTGAGTAGCCATCCAAGAGATAGGAACATTGAGAAACTACAAATAATTGAAGAATTTGTCACATAAAAGGTAAGGGATAGTGGTCCTTAAATGATACCATATTAAATTCTCTAAAATCCACACATAATTTTATCTCACCGCTCTTCTTTCTCATAGGAACTAAGTTGGCAACCCATGAAGAGTGTTTGTTTTTAAAAATGATTCTTGAATCTATCAACTTTGTGATCTCTTTTCTCATTAACATTTCTAATATATGTTTGATGGTAATTTTTATTTTCCTTATATATTGAACATTTTTATCAATCTATATATTGTGTTACGTGAATGTGGGCTCAAACCCTTTCAAATCACTATATTCCCAAGCAAAGACATTAGAATATTATCAACATAACTCAATAAATGCAGCCCTCTCGACTGAAGTACATACCTATTAAATATTTAGGAATTTTTATATCAATATTTCCACCGTATTATTATTTTCCTCATTCACAGATATGCTTACTTTATCTCTTCGCATTTGATCACTTCTACTGAATATATTCTCAAGAGTAACCAACCCTTTAGGAAGCTTATTAGACATTAATAAGACAATTAGCTCTCCATATTGGTGCGACAATTTGGCCTATTTCTTATAATAAAAATCAAATTATTGTATAAAATAACATTCTATTTATTTTTCACTCTCAAACACATTTCAATTAAAAACATTATGTGGTATTGATTGCCTTTCAACTACGTAATGTGTGGTTGTGTTTTCAATTTCTTGACATCATTGGGGATTTCAAATTATGCTCCAACTAATACCAACCTATTATCATGTTTATTCTCTTCCATTTTAATTTATTTAATGTTTAAGTTCTCAAAATATTAAATAAGGCCCCATAATATATGCTTTTAGGACTTCAACAATGTTTTTTTAGTATCACTCTTACCTCTTAGTTGGTGGATAACTAGGTCACTATCTCCAAAATCTTGTACTTACTTCACTCCTTTATTTATTTCCCATTAAAGCCCATGTAGGAGATATTTATATCTAACTAAATTATAAGTACAACTAAACTAAAATCTAATGGCATAATAGTACCTTTTATTTGATGGAAAAATAAGCATAATACCTCTCACAACTCAATTTTTTTTCTCGAGCCATCAAAGAACAATTTATACAAACCACTATTATCATAGATTAGAGATAGAGGTTATGGCTATACCATTTTTATGAGAATAATAGGCACCAAGACCAGCCACCTTAACACCTCTATATGGATCATACTCATGTTTCTCTACCCCTCACTCATCAAAAAAGAGAAATGAAATGTCTTCAAGAGGAACATTTGATTCTTGATCACTAATATGATCCTTTTCATTAAGATGACGAATTTCACATTATAAACATTAGGATTTTATGGATCCAAATTAATATTAGATATATCCTCAGACCTGATGGTAACTTTGGTGTCATATCTAGTCCTAAAATCCATGTAAGACCAATCAAGTGATAAATAGCCCCCAATCTTGATGGTGAAATTTATTAACAATTGAAGAGTAAAGTATGGTAGAGATTATACAAAAAACACATCTTGAGTAATAGATAAATTAGGACACACATGAAGATTAAGTTTCAAGCCCTTGATTACACCCATGGTATTAGTAGCTGAACCATCTAGTTATAATACACCTCTAGCATTAGGCTCATACTTCAAGTCTATCTTATCAGCTATTTGTTTAGGCATCACCAAGCTAATTTAAATACTATCTATCATGAAATTATGAACTAGGAAATATATAATGATTAATGAAACCTATAAAGGGGGTGTCTTACCATATTTACATGGATACCCACTAGTAGGTGTATGATTTTTTGTAAAAACTGCACCTTCTCTTCTAGTTGATGTCTTTGCAATTCTAAGCTTTCACAATTCCTATTAAATAATATCTATTTATCTATGAAGATACAATGTATCCCACATAGTAATAGTAAAATTTACCTTCTTCATTTGATCTTAAATATTAATGCAAGACCTATTAACTCTTGGTTATCCTATAGGAGTTCTCATACTATTTTTGGGCTACATAATTTGAGGAATGAAAATACTCTTCACATTATTATTTATCTAATTTTATTGATATTTTTGAGATTCATTACCATCCTATGTTCCTTGAGGCATAGAAGTTATGGTGGATGCACTTTTACCCATATCTTGAGGATCATCAGTTGCTCTTTTTGAGACCATGTGTTGGCTCAAATAGAATTATCATTAGCTTTACTTATCCCTCCTAATTATTTGACTACAAAATATTCCCCCTATTGATAGTTAACTAATGTAGTAATGGAATGCACTTTATCTCCGCTTGTCACACCATAATTTAAAACTTCATCTTGTGTCATGGATGAAATTCTCCCATTTTTTTGCATACAAGCTTGAGTAAACACTTTACTTTGACTAGAGGGATAATTAGGGGGTTGATCCCATTGTGAAGACTAGTCATGTTCTTAAGCCAAATTATTTTTAGTAAGAAACAATTATATATAATTATAGGTATAATTAGGGTTGTAGATTATGGTCTCATATTGGTAATTTGCCCTTGACCTTGAGGATTGCCTCAGAAGGGTGGCATATTAGGACGATATGACTTATTGGATTAGTATGAGGATTGATAAGGCATATGAAATTCACACTTATATATTTTTTATATAGATATAAATGTTTTTAGGATATTAATCAATATTTTATCATCATTTGACTTGTTTGGTTGACTAGGAATAACTAAATGATCACTAGTCAATGTAGTAATGTGAGCAAGAGTGGGAGTATGAAGCTGTATATCAAAAAGTAATAGCATGGGAGGACCTATATATATTTGTATAAATTATATGAGATTGATTTTAGCATTGATGGAAAGGTCAAAAGAATTTTATATGGTCTTCCATCCCATGGATTGTATCATAATAATTATATCACTATTCAAAGTTCTAAGATAGTATAAGAATGCACAATTTAGAGTGGGCCTCACAAGAACTGGGATCTTATCCTATGTATTATATAACCTAGAATTTAAGTCTTAAATGAAATCTTGTGGGGATATCTTGATAGTATTTAATTACTCAACTAGTGATAAATGGTCACTCATGTCCTCAAACCTCTTACTCAACTTATCTCCCAATTTATTCATTGAGTTAATTGAATTATGGGCCAAAGTACTATACCAATCCAATACCTTAGGTTTGAAGAATATTTACAACAACATAATGGCTACATATCTTGGGTGGCCTTGTGGATATTATAAAATTTATCCGTATGTCTTACATTCTTAGTGTATGTAATGGGAAATGCAATAAATCTATATATGAATCCTAACTCAAAGAAGATAAATCTTGATTACACTTAAGATTGTGGATACATTATATATTTATGGTCATGACTAAAATTGATGTACTAGACCTATCCAAGGGATATCTTACATAATAATATCACTAGGGAGGGTTCCAAAGGCCTTCTATCAAGGAAAAATATGCAATAACCTTAACTAGGTCCTATGTTTTCATGTCCACTAAACTAATAAAAAGTAAATTAATGTCTAATCTAGTGTACACAAAATATTGTGACACAAAGTGTGGGAAATAAACATTAAAATTAAATATGTATAGAAGACATATACTCACATCAATGTATACATAATCCTAATGCATGTAAGATAAGTACAAATGCATATCTATATACTCTTACAAAAGAGGAAGAAAGCTAGGAACACTTACCTTTGAAGATGAATCCACCAAGCCTCAATCTCTCCCTTGGCCAAGATGATTTGCAAGAGATTGTTGTGGTATGTAAGGATGACAAGGATAAATTAGTTCTAGGCTATACAACCTATGAGTGCATCTGAAAAAATTCTCCACAAGATAAGATCTATATCTCCAAATAAAGTATGAAACCCTAACCTTGTTCCTCAAGTACAATGGTAGATATGTAGATTCACAATATATCTTACTTGTTCATTTATTTATAATTGATGAAATGTATGAGTTTATATAGGTGGATCTAACCCTAATAATTTATAAAAATATAGTATAGCAATGTTGAACTAGTTAACCTAGTATCATTATTGACAAAAACTAATTAGGTCACAGCCTAGGTCATCTAGAGGTTGACCTAGACCCTAGTAAGTTTTATGAAATAGATTATAAGGTCGATGGGGTTGAGAGTATAAGTTTCATATTAGGGAAGGGTTAATGAAGGTGGTAAATGACTAGAGGAGGGTGAAAAATAGGGTACAAAGATTAGGGGAATGTTTTTATGAGATAGGTGAGTAGATAGCAAGTGGTAATAAGGAACACTAATATTGTGAAGAACCAATGGTCTCCCACTAATTTTATAGTACACCCCTTAAGGGATACACTAAGAGGGATTGAGATTTGATGGGTTCCTAAAAGATAGAGAGCACCTGTAAATGATAAACTTTGAAAATATTATGTGTATGCATATGCCCCAATTGAATTTTATCATATGTCATGTACGTATAAACCAAGATGGTTTTTTGAGAAAAGAACATAGTAAAACACAACATTGAAGCTCAATAAAGTGTAGTAAGGAGAAAATAAGATAAATGAAAGGATAAAATTAAAAAACACATACCTTCACTTACCTTAGTACTATAGATAAATAAGGAGGTACAATAAATATGAAGGTGTCCAGTGCAGGCAACATTAGGTAAACTTATAGAGATTAATTTAAAGAGTGAAAAATCATTTTTTAAATATAGACATATAATATCTGAAATGATTCTCTACAATGTCAATATTCCATAACATTTTATGGTTTGGAAAAAGAGTTATTATAGATAAAGATATTATCAAAATAATAAATATGATGTTAAATATTTAAAGGGTAAATAATTTTGAATAGTAAATATAAATAGAGTGAAAAATAATTCATTTGGTATTTTTACAATTCTAACATAATAGAGCTCTAATATACCTAGTCAGAGACCATAGAACTAGGATGCTGAGGACATGATCACTGAGACATGAAGGATGCATAGCAGCTGCATCATAGGTAAACAACTAAACATTTCAAATTTTTGTATATATTTATTTGAAATTAAGTTAATTATATAAAACTTATTGCTAGGCAAAATCTAGGCACTAAAATGAACCTTAGGAAATTTTAATGGATAGTAGGAGTTAAATGGGTTATTGGGTAGAGAGGTCTAAAACCAATAAATTTTCAAGTAATTTATGGAAATTACTCAAAAATTCATCACTATGGATGAACAAAGTCAACTAGATCAACTTAGTTTGCATAGGGAAATAAAACCAATAGTCCATATTTATAGCAGTAGGCTGATTAGTTACTTAAGGAAAGGGGTTGACTCCATAATAGTTGATTGACTGAGTTATTTTTGTATTGGATGATATAGTACTACAACATAGAAAGGAGGCCAACTTAGTACTATAAACTAAAGGTGCTTGACTTAATACTGTAGAGGCCAATCAAGTAGAAATTTTATAAGGCCAATTTAGTATCCCTAATGAAGTATAGGGCTAATTTAGTATTTAGTAGGAAATCAACAAACTAAATTAAACCTAATGAATTGTGTGAAATTTTTAATAATGTAATTTGATTATAAATGACATGGATATCTAATACATCCTTTATTATTTGATATTTTGTAGAGATGTCATAGATATTGGTGATTGATCGATGCATCATGGTTACCAAATTTACTAGTGTTTGATAGACATAGATAGAGTGAGACTAGTTACAATAGATCTAGAAGGTATCTTGGAGATTAGGTCCATCCCACTGAGCATTGATCTTATTTTCATGTACCATATAGGCGGGTATCACATTAGAGGACATCTATGCATTACATGGAATAGCTATAGAAGGGACATCGGTGATCATAGGGACACTAGATGATTCGGAGGAAAGATGAACACTAACATAGTGGGAGACATGCCCAGATAGGATATACCTAGGGCTGAGATTTAGTTTATTCAATGTTTATATTATGTAGATTTGAGACATCCAAAAGGTTATGATCACACTTATGATAGCATGAGTGTTATATCATAAGTCAGATGATAAGGTACCCACTATATATGATAACCTTGTGATAGTCCATTTTATACCATGGCCTAATGGACTAAGTCAGATGATAAGGTACCCATGGTAATTTAAAATCATGTACCCAATGGATCCTCTAGTAGTTATTAAATTTTAGGAATTACATGCTAGAGAGATGGTAAGGGGAGAAGGAGGAGGAGTAGTACTTGAGAGACTTGTGATTAGGCTAGGGCATATAATACCATAGATTAATCGAGCATGAGAGCTAATAGTTGAAGGAGGAGAGGGCACGGATTTTTATGTGGGGGTGAAAAAGGTACCACAATAGGGACTATAGTAGGAGGAACACATATCACCTCAAACATGCCACTAGCAGAGATGCCATTAGTGAGATCAAGCACAACTAAGGGTGATCACACAAGATCATTTGATAGATTGTTCAAGACAAAACTAGTCAATAAAGGCACCTCTCAAGAGAGGCTTGTGGTATGCATGAATGGTCACTCTTAGGATTTCCTTGATAGGGAGGTGAGTGATAAATGAGGTGCTTGAGGTATAAGCAGATAGAAATATTGTGATTGATAGAAGATTAGATAGGGGGTGAGTGATTAGTGATACCAAGACTAGTAAAAATGTTGTAATTTTTAGTTTTTAAGATATATAATACTAGTATGTGATTTTAGGTACATAGATATATTTTGAGATCTATATGTGATGTTATATGTATGTATGTATGTATGTATGTATGTATGTATGTATGTATGTATGTATGTATGTATATATATATATATATATATATATATATATATATATATATATATATATATATATATCTATATCTATATATATATATATATATATAATTTTAGTTTTTCATATCTTATGACAAAAGAGTTCAAATGGGAATCACTAGTCATGCCAATGTACCATGAAATTTTTGACAAGGTACTGACACTATATGACCCCACCATACTAGATGGTTATGTGGTACCATCTACCCCAGCTCAAGAAGGTCAATTGGAATACGTTGGGGAGGATATGAGGTAGCTATAGACATGAGGGGATGGATTGCTACCACTGATAAGGGTGGGAAAAGGAGAGACATAGGCTTGGAAGGCCCTGGCTTAGGAGAGAGCCACACATATGGCTACTACAATCCATCTTAGATATATATAGGCCTAGGTGCCCAATCTATAGTGATAGGTATTAATATTGAGATCCTATATGGCCTTCTTATAGTGCATTATGCAAAGGGGACATTCTAACGAGTCAATAGGTAGTATGGCTAGGCCATAAGATATACATGGTAGAGCCCAACTGTGTATCTGGAGTGATGTATTTTTGTATTTTGTACCATTGTATTATATAAAACACATGACACATAGGGATATATTATTTTGATAGTTGGATTTGGTCTCATGAGTTGCATTTTGGTTGTGGTTTTTGATGCATGGATATATTTATTTTTAGCACATGTATTTAGCTTTTGTTGTATATGATATGGGAAATATATGTAAACTGTTTTATTTTCTATCATTATGTGATACACATGCATGGCTAAAAATAAATAGGTGAAAAGGACTTGGAAAAATATAATCAATCAAAAAAATGTACTACATACTATATCATGATGGAAAATCTATAATAACAATGGATGACTAAGTATAATAAACCAAAAAGTTGTAAATGAGAGAACAAAATGTTTTTAAACAATGAAAAAGACTGGAATCAAATTAAAACAAGTAAAATCACACTATATCACATTGAAAGGTATGAGAATAACGTAATAAAATGGGAAGCACATGAAATAAAAATGTTGTCAAAACAAGACAATAAATTCAACCAATCATACTAAATCATGTTGGGAAGTATAAAAGACAAATAAAATCGGTAATATGAACTTAAATTGATCACATTAATACAATCTTCCCAAAGTATGAAAAACAAAGAAAAATGGTTGTATTCTTACATGCAATTAGAAAATAAGAAGAGATAAGTGAAAGATAAATGAAGTAAGCATAAAACACACTATATCAATATGGTAATCATGTCAATGACCTATAACTCATAATCAATCATGACTTATCTTAAATTTGACACATGTAATTTCAAGGTAACTTTAATATTAGGAAAATTTGTGACATAGGCCAGGTCCAGTCCATGGTATTACACTACAATTCACAAAGGGAACACCAATGAGGTGAAAACAATGGGGAAAATATGTTAAAGTGTATGTTTGTAATGGTAATGTGAAAACTTGGAAATTTATGTGGAAGGACTCATCCTATCCATGATCTTACATTGAAACTCACAAATGGGATCCCTACAAGGAGTGATCAGTGAACAAAATAATATTTCTCAAGGGGAAACATTAGGACTGGTGACAATGAAATAAAGGATGTAAAAATCATAACATAGGTGTCTAATGAGAAGACACGATTAAACATGAGGCATACTAAGGACATATTAAAAAACTAAATTACTAGTGACCATCAATAAATAGAGGGTAACTATTCACTATAAGCACAAAAATGTGTACGTAAATAAGTGAGGTTCTAAGATCAACTCATACTAGTTATTTTGAAAAATAAAATTAAAATATACCTACCTTCCCATAATGTGTTCCCTATTCCTCGAGACCTCTTACATAGCCATCAATCTACTGTGAAGATTGGGTACTTGGGTGAGAAAGTAGAAAGTACTAAAAGATTTTTTTTTAATCTCTTTTTCCAATCTAGTGGCCTACCACACCCCAATGGATCTTGACTCTATCATGAGGCTAAATTTAGAGTTTGAGATTTGATTATAAAACGGATATTTGCTTAGAATCATAACTTTTGGTGTGATTTGACTTTTGAATTTGTTTAAGTTGCCTATTATATTATTTCCTTTTTTTTAAATGATTATTTGGATTTTGAATTTCTATGGATTTAAATATTTCTTATCCATACAGACTTGGAAATACCAATAATGACAAATAAAAATGATACAGATGAATGAGCCTTAGGATTTGGCTAAATGAAGCTAAGTATCCAAAGACATGATTGGATAAAACAATTAGGATTACTTATAAAATAGCATGTTATCTCAAGTTTTAACCATATGTATGCTTAGTTTGTGAATGGAATTAAGGTAGTAAAGGGAGATCCAATATGGACCAGTAAAATCATATTATAATGAGATGACTTGTTTGCTAACTGATCACATGGTAAAGAATGAATGACTAAGGGGAGCAAGGTTTGTATAACCAAGTCACAATAATTATTATATGTGTTTATAAAGATACAATAGTAAAAAATCATGATAAGGAAAAATATATCCATAGAAAATCAAATAATAGAGAAAATGGAAGTAATAATGAAAAATAATCCATAATAGAACATAAGGAATAAAATAATACAATAAGAAACAAGTAGTGTGAAACATAAGTAATCATGCAAGATAAATAAGAATTTGACATAATGTTAAACTGTATAATGTAAATAAATGTAAATTTGGATCACACATCTAATAAAAATGAAGAAATAAATTAAAGAAAAATAAACTATGTTAATAAATATTGGTATATTTATCAACACACATTATCCTTAACATATGATAAGTCTCTATGAAGCTAAACTCTAACCGCAGTTAGGGTCTCATCAATCTTTAGGTAAAGTGGATAAAATACTTCACATTGAATCTCCTTTATATAAAATATAGGTATTGTTGAATTAGCATGCTCATGAGAACTATCACATAGGGGATTATTAGAAGAAGTAATAGGAGTGGACTCTACAGGATATGAAGGGATCACTAGTGGAGAATGGGACACAAGTGGAGAAATATCCATGGATGAAGGAATCACAGGTGGAGAAATTGTACATGGAGAAGGGAACTCAGGTGTATGATCTATAGGGAAAGAAAGGGGACCCTTATTTTGAGAGTGACCTATAGGAGGAATGGTAGTAGGTGTAGGAATGGTCATGAGGTGATCCATGAGATGTTGTTAAAGGATGTGGAAATAATTAGCATGAAGAGTATTGTTTCGGTGCCATAGATAACATGCCTTTCTATATTTGGGAATATATCTAGGTAATACTTTTAAGGGAAGTATAGCCTTGTCTATGGGCTAAGGAAGGGTGGGATGCATGATGTCTATATATTTTCATAGTTTATGAAAATGCATGGAGGAATGATTATTTGTGTCATAAAAGTAATAGATAACTTGTTAGTAGAATTTATGGGTGTACTAATATAAGGAGTGGGAATGGAAGCTGGGGAAGGTTGGTGTAATAAACAGTCTCTAGTCCAATGACCAGAAACTTTATGAATATCACAATATGGATGATCAACCCATTTAGTTGGCAAAGGAGAAAGATATAATAATTGGAGAAAACCATCGCTAAGTGGTGGTGGGGCTAATAAAGAGACTAGACGAGGCTTCACTAAAAGAGAAATATGATAATAAATCGGAAGAGACTTAGCTAGTAAGGGAGTGGGAATAGGATATGAACTGTGCTTAGTTGAGGGAGGGATAGGATACACAGAAGGCTGAAGGATAGTTGCAAGAATCTTAGGGGAAAGTTGGATATAGGGATCTTGGTATCTAGCAAAGTGATAAGGACCAGTCCTAAAATGACCCATAAGCATGCTCCTATGAGGTTGTTCAGAAATTGGAGGTGTAGGCACCATCTCTACCCTATGAACAAGAGGAAAAAATCCAAAATTATGAATTATATAGGATGGAATGTGATAAGACATACAAAAATAATGAAGCAAACAATAATTATAAAAAATGATATTAGCATCTTAGGACTAAATAGGACCTCATAAAAATGGGTCATCTAAGGTATAACCATCATCATAGTTAGGTATATGAATATCAATGGCATAGGTAGGGATGACATTAGCATAGGATATGGTGTGATGAATAGAGTGCCAAGTCTTAGTTAAGACAATGTGTATATCATTAGTAGGTGGTTGATGGGAATGCAACTTCAGAGAAGGTGGAAGATAAGAAATAAGATTAGCAGAGAGATCTGAGGTTTTTATCTTTAAATTGATCTCATTAGGCTCATTGTCATCTAAATATAAGAGTCTAGGTGGTATATTATTGAAGAGTTTGAGGTGACCATGGTAATAACGAATAAACTTGATAGGGAAGTTAAACCATTAAGACTCAAAAAATGAAACATACAACAAGGGTTCAAGGGTTGTAATTATGAATACACCATGGCCTTATAATTGTTCAAATTTATAAGGGTTAGTGTCTACTTGAATCCTATATATGGTACCATTGTAGGGAAATTTAACTCATTGATAGGCAGAAGAGGTAACTGCTCTCATGTGATGAGTCCATGTCCTACCAAGCAAGATGTTATAGGATATATGAAAATTAAAGATGATTACCTTCACCTAAACATTAATAGGTGGAATGGTGATAGGGAGCCACACATAACCTAATGGAAGCATTTTCCTTCAATCATAGCCTTGACACGTGTTGTGTGTGTACTTAATATTATATTTAGAATATCCAAGAGTTTTAATAAAATCAAGATATGCAACATAAGTACCTGATCCCTCCTCAATAAAGGGACATTTAACATGGATGTCACCAATTTGGAAAATAATAAATAGGGGAGGATCACCTGCATGAATTAGATTCTCATTGGGAATCATATAAGCAATGGTGAATTTGAGGAGAGATAAATGTCCATTATTTCATAAATGTGTATAGATATCTCTTTTCATTATCACAAAATTCTATATTTTGATCCATATAAGGTGGATCATGTCCTTATAAGGGAGGATGAGGGATGTTTATTTCAAATAGGAGCTGCTTAAGACTCTTATAATGATGCAAAGAAGTCTACATAAGTTTGAGAAATGGAATTTAAGAAGGGAGATTAGTAAGTTCCATTATAGGATCCCATTCATCATAACCCATGGGAGGATTGGTCGAAAGAGGTGCATAGTGTTGAATGAAGTAATCATAAGGAAGAAAAAAAGTGTATGTAAATTTATGTCAACAGGATGTAGGAGATTTAATTAGGGGACAAGTTTGTTTATTATATTTAGGGGATGGAGTAGATGACACATGTTTAATTTGAGATAAATTTGAAGAAGTGGTAGTATAAGGATGAGTATCATTATTGACTGGTAAATAGGCTAGAGGAATGGAATAAATGGTATGATAAGTGTTATCTAGTGGATGTTGAGGAGTGGAACTAAAAGCTTCACCAGATGAGCGGATGCTGAAGTTGCTAGATTTACACAGTCACCGACGATGGCAAGGAGTCGACCAGTAGCTACCGGCATTGGTTATGTATCGGATGACATCGGTCATGTGAAGGCAAACATGGGCCAATGTTGGTTACCTATGCATCCAGAGAGTCTATTTTCCTCGATGAACAGAGTGTTTACATGATAAGTTTAGCTATTAGTTGTAAGTTTGCATTTCTATTTTTGGCAAGACTGTTTTAAGCCTTTGATTAGGTGTATCTAGTGGTTGTGAATGCATTTCTCATGATCCCTAATTCTATATAATAGGGATAGATCTTCATAGCTTTTAAGTGTAATAAAGAACAGTACAAGACATATTGTATATGTGTATTAATCCAGGCTGTTGGAATTGATTATAAACTCTTAAGGGAAAGAGATCTATACATCTGAGAGGTGTGAGAAGAAAGTGTGATTTTTCTTCATTGTATTTCCTTCTAGAAGAGTTTAATACAAGTTTTCAGGGTGGTTTCTTCTATCTCTTATTCTTTGCTATTTCTGATTCTACTTGCTTTCAATTCTGGTTTAATTTCGTGTTTAGTTGCTTACGTAAAAGTAATCAAGTTTGTTGGTTGATCCCCATCAAATGGTATCAGAGCTCAGGTGGACTAACAAGTGGTTCAGATCTGTTTAGTGTGTGTTGATTATAGGACACTCACAGGGGTTTCTATTTGAGTGGGAGAAACAATGGCAGAAGAAAGTAAACTGAGAATGGAGAAGTTTAATGGCAAGAATTACCAATTATGGAGAATGCAGATAGAAGATTATCTATATCAGAAAGATCTATACTTACCGTTGGGTGGAGTTGATAGAAAGCCCAAAGATATGGAAGATGAAGAATGGGAAGTTCTTGATAGAAAGGCTCTTGGATTTATAAGATTGAGTCTAGCATCTACTGTGATTTCTAACTTGTCACATGCAAAAACAATGGTAGAGTTGATGGACACTTTAGCAAATTTATATGAAAAGCCCTCAGCTTCAATAAGGTATATCTTATGAAGCAGTTATTTAATTTGCAAATGCAGGAAGGTGGATCTGTATCTAATCATCTAAATGATTTCCATGGAATTGTAAATCAATTAAATTCAGTCAAAATAGTTTTTGATGATGAAATTAAGGCTTTTTTAATATTATGCTCTTTACCTAAAAGTTGGCATAGTTTAGTAATGGCAGTTAGTAATACTGCATCTACTACAAATATCTTGAAAGTAGATGATGTTGTTAGTATAATCCTGAATGAAGAGACTCGCAGGAAAAGCAGAGGGGAAACATCAGGTAATGCTTTAAGTATTGAAAGCAAGGGAAGGCAAAGAGAGAAGAGCAAGCAAGGGAGATCAAGGTCTAAGTCAAAGATGAGCAATAGATCCAAATCCAAAAATGCAAAAAGAAAGATAACCTACTGGAATTGTGGAAAGAGAGGACATGCAAAGAAAGATTTCTAGTTGAAGGTTAATGAAGAGAATCAGCATGAAGGTAATGAAGAAGCAAAAGTTGTAGGTATTGTTGCATAAAATGCTCTTTCACTTTCTTTGCATAATAATATATAATCTTGGGTTTTAGATTTTGGAGCCTCTTTCCATGCTACCCCAAATAGAGAATTTTTCAATGATTATGTCCAGGGAGATTTTGGAAAAGTTTATTTAGGGGATGATGAGCCTTGTAAAATTGTTGGCAAAGGAAAAGTACAGCTAAAATTACAGAATGGCAACACATGGGTGTTGAAAGATGTCATGCATGTCCCAGTACTGAAGTGGAATCTGATTTCTATAGGAAAGTTGGGTGATGAGGGCTGCATAGTAACTCTCACAGCTGAATCTTGGAAGGTTACTAAGGGTGCACTTGTATTAGTCAGAGGTAAGAGAGTAGGTACTCTCTATTTATGTAATTTTATTACTGATTATTCTTCTTCTGTATTATCTACTTCAGATGTGGATGCTAAGTTGTGGCACTGTAGGCTCGACCACATGAGTGAGAAGGGAATGACAATTCTTAAGTCAAAAGGTAAGCTTTCAGATTTGAAAAGCATATATCTAGATTTATGTGAGCATTGTGTTTTTGGAAAAAAGAAGAGAGTAAGGTTTGTTAAAACTGGGTCAATAAAGAGGAAGCACAAGTTGGAGCTTGTTCACACAAATGTGTGGGGACCAGCTCAGGTAGCTTCTATTGGAGGATCACAATATTATGTTACTTTCATTGATGATGCTACAAGAAAGGTATGGGTTTATTTCATAAGGAAGAAATTTGATGTTTTTGACACTTTTAAGATGTGGAAAGCTTTAGTTGAGAATGAAACAGGCAGGAGATTGAAGTGCCTTAGATCTGACAATGGTGGTGAGTTCTATAGCTATAAGTTCAACTCGTATTGTTATATGAATGGAATACACAGGTAAAGGATGGTTCCAAGGACACCTCAGCAAAATGGAGTTGCTGAAAGGATGAACAAAACAATATTGGAGCATGCACGGTGTATGAGGTTACATGCTGGTTTGCCCTTACAATTTTGGGCAAAAGCTATAGATACTACAATTAACCTGATTAATAGAGGACCCTCTAAAGCTCTGGATGGTGGAATTCCATAAGAGGCATGGACAGGTAAAAAGGTAGATCTCTCATTTCTCAGAGTTTTTGGTTCTAAAGCTTTTGTGCACGTTGATAAAGAAAATAGAAAGAAGCTGGATGCTAAGTCTATGAGGTGCACATTTATTGGTTATGGCTCTGGAGATTTTGGATTCTGATTTTGGAATCTAGGAACTAAAAAAATAATTAGGAGCCATGATGTTGTTTTCAATGAAAAAGTGATGTATAGTGATCAGCTCAAGAAGCTAAAGAATTCTGAGTAGGGCCATGAAGATTTGGTCGAGGTGACGATCTAAAATGACCTCGCAGGAAAGAATAATCACAGATAGGAAAACACAGAGATCAACGTCGGTCAGGCAGGAACCAACATCGGTAAAATAGGAACCAAAATCAGTCAGACAGTGTTAGGGTGTGGAGCTAAAAACTTCACCAAGGAGCATTCATTATCAGGTCTGGGTCTACACAGACACCAGCGTCGGTCAGGAGCGACCGATGTCGGTCATAGGCAGTTGCAGAGATGCCGACATCGGTAGAGAATCGGCCGATGGCGGTCACAGACAAGCAGCAGGAACCGACGTCGGTTACCTGCGTGTCCAGAAAGCTATTTCCGTGGACAGAAGCGAGTGTTTGCATGATAAGTTTGAGTTGTAGACTCAAGCTCGCATCTCTATTATTGGCATTACTATTTTTAGAGCCCTTGTTTAAGTGGTTTAACTATTTGTTGGAAGTACATGCTCAAGTCTCCTAATTCTATATGAAGAATTAGATCTTCCTAGCTTATCGTATTGTAGAAGAATTGGTGTGTGAAGAATAGTACAGAATTGAATCAATCCAGGCTTGTTGGAGTTGATTGTTCTTGAGAGAGATAGCTCTTGAGGAATAGAGATCTATTGAGAGATCTATACATCTAGGAGAGGTGTGGAAGAAAGAAGCTTTCTTCAATTGTATTCCTTTTGTAAAGAGTTTGTTAACACAAGTTTTCAGGGTGTTTTCTTGTATCTCTTGTTCTTGCTATTATCATTCTAATTACTTGTCAATCTAATTTAATTCCACATTTATTGCTGTCACAATTGTAATCTATTGTTGGTTTGATCCCCCAACAAGTGGTATCAGAGCCTTGGTTATAGGTTCAGAGCTTGATAATTGGTATCAAAGTTCAGGTTCACTAACAGGTGGTTCAGATCTGTGTAGTGTGTATTGATTACAGGTTCTCACAGGAGTTTCTGCAGGGATTTCTATTTGAGTGGGAGAAGCAATGGCAGATGAAAGTAAATTGAGAATGGAAAAGTTCAATGGCAAAAATTACCAACACTGGAGAATGCAGATAGAGGACTATCTGTATCAGAAAGATCTCTACTTACCGTTAGGAGGTATTGCAAAGAAGCCCAAAGACATGGAGGATGAAGAATGGGAAATTCTTGACAGAAAGGCTCTGGGTTCTATAAGACTGAGTCTAGCATCCACTGTGATATCTAATTTATCACAGGCAAAGTCTACGGTAGAGTTGATGACTACGTTAGCAAATTTGTATAAAAAACCCTCAGCTTCCAATAAGGTATATCTTATGAAGCAGTTATTTAATTTGCATATGAATGAAGGTGGATCTGTTTCTACTCATCTAAATGATTTCAATGGTATTGTGAATCAATTAAGTTCAGTGAATATAGTGTTTGATGATGAGATAAAAGCTCTTTTGATATTATGTTCTTTGCCTGAAAGTTGGCATGGCTTAGTAATGGCAGTAAGTAATACTGCATTTGCATCAAATATTTTGAAAGTAGAGGATGTTGTTAGTGTTATCTTGAATGAGAAAATACGTAGGAAAAGCACAGAAGAGGCATCCTAGAACGCTTTAAGTTTTGAGAGTAGGGGAAGGCAGAAAGAGAAGAGCAAGAAAGACAGAGCAAGATCCAAATCAAAGGGGAAAGGCAGATCTAAATCCAGAAACAGCAGAAGGCCACAATGCTGAAATTGTGGAAAGATGGGGCACATAAGCAAAGATTGTTGGTCAAAGCCTAAGGAAGACAACCAGCACGAAGGAAAGGAGGAAGCCAAGATTGCAGGTATTGCACAGGATGCTTTAATTTTCTCTCTGCATAATAATATAGAATCTTGGGTATTAGATTCTGGTGCATCTTTTCATGCTACTCCTAACAGGGAATATTTCAGTGACTATATCCATGGAGATTTTGGAATAGTGTATCTAGGGGATGATGAGCCCTGTAAAATAATTGGCAAAGGTAAAGTGCAGTTGAAGATGCAGAATAGCAACACATGGGTGTTGAGAGATGTGATGCATGTTCCTAGCTTGAAGAGAAATTTGATTTCTGCAGGAAAGTTAGGGGATGAGGGTTATACAGTAACTCTCACAGCAGAATCTTGGAAGGTGACCAAGGGTGCATTTATAATGGCCAGAGGTAAGAGAGAAGGTACTCTCTATTTGTGTAATTGTGTTACTAACAAATCTCCTTCTGTATTATCTACTTCAGATGTGGACGCTAAATTGTGGCACTCAAGGCTTGGCCACATGAGTGAAAAGGGGATGTCAATTCTTAAGTCTAAAGGTATGCTTTCAGATTTAAAGGGCATAGATCTAGAGTTTTGTGAGCACTGTGTATTTAGAAAATAGAAAAGGGTTAGTTTTCTCAAAACTGGGTCTACTAAGAAGAGGCACAAGTTAGAGCTTGTTCACACAGACGTGTGGGGACCGGCTCAGGTTGCTTCCATTGGAGGATCTTAGTACTATGTATCTTTCATAGATGATGCCACAAGGAAGGTATGGATCTATTGTATTAGAAAGAAATCTGATGTATTTGATACTTTTAAAGTTTGGAAAGCTATGGTTGAGAATGAAACAAGTAAAAGATTAAAGTGCCTGAGATCAGATAATGGCGGTGAGTTCTGCAGTCATAAGTTCAGAGATTATTGTTACATGCATGGAATCCGTAGGCAAAGGATGGTTCCAAGGACACCTCAGCAGAATGGAATTGCTGAAAGAATGAACAGGACAATAATGGAGTGTGCAAGATGTATGAGATTGCATGCCAGTTTGCCCTTACAGTTTTGGGCACAAGCTGTTGACACTGCAGTGTACCTGATTAACAAAGGACCCTCTACAGCTCTGGATGGTGGTATTCCAGAAGAGGCATGGACAGGTAAAAAGGTTGATCTCTCATATCTCAAAGTTTTTGGTTATGAAGCCTTTGTGCATATAGATAAGGAAAATAGAAAGAAGCTTGATGCTAAGTCTATGAGATGCACGTTTATTGGCTATGGCTCAAATGATTTTGGTTACAGATTGTGGAATCTAGAAACTAACAAGGTAATCAGGAGCTGTGATGTTGTTTTCAATGAAAGAGTGATGTATTGTGATCAGCTAAGAAAGTTGAATCAATCTGAGCAGAGCAATGGTGAATTGGATGAGGTGAAAGTCCAAGATGAGCTCACGGGAAAAAGAAATAATCACTTACAGGAAAACACAGAGACTGACATCGGTAGGTTAGGAACCGACGTCGACAGGACAGAAATCGGTGTCGGCCATACAGAGACCGACGTCGGCTGTACAGGTACCGAGGTCGGTCAGGCAGAACTGACATCGGCTAGTAACAGGTCTGGAGGTGATCGAGGTCAGTCACTATCAGAGAATTTAGGTGGACAGCGTGTTGTGGACGAGTCTCAGACACCCATCAGGAGGTCAGAAAGGGTGAGTAAGCCTCCAATTAGATATTCTCCTTCTTTATTTTATTTATTGCTAACTGATGGTGGAGAACCAGAGAGTTTTGAAGAAGCAATACATGTGGAGTCCAAGAGTGAGTGGGAGCATGGCATGGTTGAGGAGTTGGAGTCCTTAAGAGAAAAATAAACATGGGATTTGGTTGAATTGCCAGCTGGTAAGAGAACACTTAAGAACAGATGGACCTACAGGTTGAAGGAAGGTGAGAATGGACAGATGAGATACAAGGCCAGATTAGTGGTAAAAGGATTTGCACAAAAGCCAGGTATTGACTTTGGTGAGATTTTTTCTCCTGTTGTTAAAATGACTTCAATAAGGGTTGTTTTGTCTTTGGTTGCTTTTGAGGATTTGCATCTTGAGCAGCTAGATGTTAAGACAGTGTTTCTTCATGGAGATTTGGATGAGGAAATATATATGGAACAGCCAGAAGGATTCAAGGTCAAGGGTAAGGAGAAGTTTATGTGCAGGTTGAAGAAAAGTTTGTATGGCCTCAAGCAAGCTCCTAGGCAATGGTACTTAAAATTTGACAGGTTTATGACTGAGCATGGCTACAGTAGGTGTCAATCAGACCATTGTGTGTATTTCAAGAGATTTGATAATGGTAGATATATTATTCTATTGTTGTATGTAGATGACATGCTGGTTGCAGGGTATCACATGCAGGATATCTCAGAGCTTAAGGTAAAATTAGCTCAAATGTTTGCTATGAAGGATTTGGGAGCAGCAAAGAAAATCCTTGGCATGAGCATTAAGAGAGACAGGAAAAATCACAGGTTGATATTGTCTCAAGAAGATTATG
This sequence comes from Torreya grandis, assembly GCA_037957365.1. Taxonomy (NCBI): domain Eukaryota; kingdom Viridiplantae; phylum Streptophyta; class Pinopsida; order Cupressales; family Taxaceae; genus Torreya; species Torreya grandis. Next base: position 1,988,700 of record JARHVA010001890.1, read on the forward strand.
TGGACAAGGTGTTGAAACGGTTCAATATGCAGGATGCTAAACCGATAAGCACACCTTTGGCTGGACATTTTAAGTTGAGTAAAGAACAATGTCCTAATTCATATGATGAGGTAGAGTACATGAGTAAGGTTCCATATTCTTCTGCAGTAGGGAGTTTGATGTATGCAATGGTGTGTACTAGACCGGATATTGCCCAAGCAGTGAGAGTGGTAAGTAAGTATATGGCCAATCCAGGTAAGGAACATTGGAAAGCAGTTCAGTGGATCCTTAGATATCTAAGAGAAACCAGCAGTAGGCACTTGTGCTATGGAGGTTCAGATACTTCTCTACATGGCTATGTAGATTCAGATATGGCAGGTGATTTAGATGGCAGGAGGAGCACTACAGGGTATGTTTTCACTATAGGTGGAACGGCGATTAGCTGGATATCTAAGTTGCAGAAGGTTGTTGCCTTGTCAACTATAGAAGCAGAGTATATTGCAGCCACAAAAGCTAGCAAGGAAATGATATGGATGACACGGTTCATGGATGAGCTTAGTAGGGAGCATGAGAGTTGCAGATTGTATAGTGACAGTCGGAGTGTAATCCATTTGGCTAAGAATTCAGCCTTTCATTCAAGAACAAAGCACATACAGCTAAGGTATCACTTCATATGACAGGTATTGGAAGATGGTGAGTTGAAGCTGGAGAAGATCCATATAGATAGGAATCCTACTGATATGTTAACCAAGCCAGTTACAAAGGAGAAGTTGAATCTTCATTCAACTTCTGTTGGTCTTCATGATTGAGTTGAAGATGGAGGAGCTAGAAGATGTTGCTGTACAAGTACTGGTGCAGCTGTTTATCTCCAAGCGGGAGATTGTTAGGGTGTGGAGCTAAAAACTTCATCAAGGAGCATTCATTATCAGGTTCGGATCTACACAGACACAGGCATCGATCAGGAGCGACCGACGTTGGTCACAGGCAGTTGTAGAGACACCGACGTCGGCAGAGAATCGGCCGACGGCGGTCACAGACAAGCAGCATGAATCGACGTCGGTTACCTGCGTGTCCAGAAAGCTATTTCTGTGGACAGAAGCGAGTGTTTGCATGATAAGTTTGAGTTGTAGACTCAAGCTCGTGTCTCTATTATTGGCATTACTATTTTTAGAGCCCTTGTTTAAGTGGTTTAACTGTTTGTTGGAATTACATGCTCAAGTCTCCTAATTCTATATGAAGAATTAGATCTTCCTAGCTTATCCTATTGTAGAAGAATTGGTGTGTGAAGAACAGTACAAAATTGAATCAATCCAGGCTTGTTGAAGTTGATTGTTCTTGAGAGAGATAGCTCTTGAGGAATAGAGATCTATTGAGAGATCTATACATCTAGGAGAGGTGTGGAAGAAAGAAGCTTTCTTCAATTGTATTCCTTTTGTAAAGTGTTTGTTAATACAAGTTTTCAGGGTGTTTTCTTGTATCTCTTGTTATTGCTATTATCATTCTAATTACTTGTCAATCTGATTTAATTCTGTGTTTATTGCTATCACAATTGTAATCTATTGTTGGTTTGATCCCCCAACAGACAGTGATCGACATCGGTCAGGAAGGAACTGGCATCGGTCATGTTATAGGCCTGAAGATGACCGAGATCAGTCACTGTCAGAGAATTTGGGTAGATAGCGTGTTGAGAATGAGTTTCAAATGCCCATCAGGAGGTCAGAAAGGGTAAGTAAACCTCCAATCTGATATTCCCCTTCATTATTCTATTTATTGCTTACTGATGATGGAGAACCAAAGAGTTTTGATGAAGTAATACAAGTGGAATCCAAGAATCAGTGGGAGGTAGGCATGAATGAGGAAATTGATTCCCTGAAAGAGAACCAAACATGGGATTTGGTTGAGTTTCCAGTGGGAAAGAAGACACTGAAGAATAGATGGTTCTATAGGTTAAAGGAATGTGAGAATGGATAGATGAGATATAAGGCCAGGTTGGTAGTGAAAGGATTTGCACAGAAACCAGGTATTGATTTTGGTGATATTTTTTCTCCTGTAGTTAAAATGACTTCTATTCGGACTATATTGTCTTTAGTTGCTATTGAGGATTTACATCTTGAGTAGCTTGATGTTAAGACAGTGTTTCTTCATGGAGATTTGTATGAAGAAATATATATGGATCAGTCGAAAGGATTTGAGGTCAAAGGTAAGGAGAAACTTGTGTGCAGATTGAAGAAAAGCTTGTATGGTCTCTAGCAAGCTCATAGACAATGGTATTTGAAATTTGATAGGTTTATGACTGAGCATAGCTACAATAGATGTCAATCTGACCATTGTGTTTATTTTAAGAGATTGGATAATGGTAGATATATTATCATGTTGCTGTATGTAGATGATATGCTTGGTGCAAGTTCACACATGCAGGATATCTCTGAGCTTAAGGTGAAATTAGCTCACACATTTGCCATGAAGGATTTGGGAGCAGCAAAGAAAATCCTTGGCATGAGTATTAAGAGAGACAGGAAAAATCACATGTTGATTTTGTCTCAAGAGGATTATGTGAACAAGGTATTGGAGAGGTTCAATATGAAGGATGCAAAATCGATAAGTAAACCTATGGCTGGACACTTTAAGTTGAGCAAAGAACAATGTCCTAATTCACATGATGAGGTAGAGTACATGAGTAGAGTTCCATATGCTTCCACAATTGGGAGCTTAATGTATGCAATGGTATGTACTAAACTGGATATTGCCCAAGCAGTGGGAGTTGTCAATAAGTATATGGCCAATCCAGGGAAGGAACACTGGAAAGTAGTTTAGTGGATTCTCAGACATCTGAGACGGACCAGCAGTAGGCATTTATGCTATGGAGGGTCAAACACTTCTCTAGATGGATATGTAGATGTGGATATGGCAGGTGACTTGGATGGCAGGAGAAGCACCACAGGATATGTGTTCACTGTTGGTGGAATGGTGGTTAGCTAGATTTCAAAGTTGCTGAAGGTTGTTGCCTTGTCTTCTACAGAGGCAGAATATATTGCAGTCACAGAGGCTAGCAAAGAGATGATATGGATGACACGGTTCATGGAAGAGCTAGGAAAGGAGCAAGAGAGTTGCAAATGATACAGTGATAGTCAAAGTGCAATTCATTTGGCTAAGAATTCATCCTTTCATTCAAGAACCAAACATATATAGCTTAGGTACCACTTCATAAGATAGGTATTGAAGGATGGTGAGTTGAAGTTGGAAAAGATCCATACAGATGAGAACCTTGCTGATATGTTAACAAAGCTGGTAACAAAGGAGAAGTTGAATCTTCATTCAAATTTTGTTGGTCTTCAAGATTAAGTTTGAAGATGGAGAAGCTAGAATATGTTGCTATACAGGTACTGGTGCAGCTGTTTATCTCCAAGTGGGAGATTGTTGAGGTGTGGAGCTAAAAGCTTCACCAGATGAGTGGATGCTAAAGTTGCAAGATTTACACAGTCACCGACAACGACAAGGAGTTAACTAGTAGCTACCAGCATCGATTATGTATCAGCCGATGTCGGTCATGTGTAGGCAAATAGGGACCAACATCGGTTACCTGTGCATCCAAAAAGTCTATTTTTGTGGATGAAAAGAGTGTTTGCATGATAAGTTTAGTTGTTAGTTGTAAGTCCGCATTTTATTTTTGGCAGGACTATTTTAAGCCTTTGATTAGGAGGTGTATCTAATGGTTTTGAATGCATTGCTCATGATCCCTAATTCTATATAATAGGGATAGATCTTCATAGCTTGCAAGTGTAAGAAAGAACAGTACAAGACATATTGTATATGTGTATCAATCCAGGTTGTTGGAATTGATTGTAAACTCTTGAGGGAAACAGATCTATACATCTGAGAGGTGTGAGAAGAAAGTGTGATTTTTATTCATTGTATTTCCTTTTGGAAAAGTTTAATACAAGTTTTCAGGGTGGTTTCTTGTATCTCTTATTCTTTGTTATTTTTGAATCTAGTTGCTTTCAATTCTGGTTTAATTCCTTGTTTAGTTGCTTACATAAAAGTAATCAAGTTTGTTGGTTGATCCCCAATAGTGGAGGTGTTGTAATTAGTTCATTAAAATATATAATGGCTTCTTTCCCCAATTCTATTAAGTCAGTTGGGGAATAATCTTGGATAACACATAAATTGTGAGATGATTTATGAGTGTTGATGAGATGAGAATCAATGAAGGTAAATATCCTTCACATATTAGTTATGTTTACCACCTTAATTTTAGTATTTTATTCTATAAGGCTGTCAACGTTATTGGTAGAAGGAGTAGGCTTATCATTATTGTCTTGGTGATTTAGAAGAGAGTCTTTCTAGATGTCCAATTGAACATTAGCCTAGTTCAAATCTTGGGTTTTAGTTTGTGTTTCATGGGATTTTAAGGAAATATAATAGGCTTATTAACATTTAAGAATGATAAAATCATGATCAAAAATGGGATCAAAGAGTAAATCAGTAATTGCCTATAAGTCTCATGATAATGACTCCAACTAGCATGAAACTAACAAAATTTATTTGGATCATACATCAATAAGTGGGATGAGTGGGATCAATATCTTGTAGAAGATGCCTTGGTAGATGATTTTTTAACTTCACTAAGGATAAAATTTTATAAACATCAATTGTACTTATTGAAGGGTAATGAGGATTAGGGATTTGGTTGGGATGGGAAGCTTATTTCAGAACTACATTAGGAGTAATTACTTGAATATTATGAATGGTATCATAAGAATGAGTGACACCATCATTAGTGTCATGCTAATTTTTATTATTTATGAGCATAAGAGTGTCCATAGAAGGTTAGGATGGCTCAAATTGATGCATTGGCAAATTTTGAGACTTGGCTTGGTCAATGCCTTCTTCCAAAGTTCATGGAGAGAGAGAGTCCATACCAAATATTAAAAATTAAGATAAAGAATATTATTGAATAGATGTAAGAGTTTATCATCTACCATATTTTTCTCAAACTTTTTCTATAAGGTCTTCCACCATTTGATGAAATATTGTGTGGTCCCCATCTGAAGTTTCTTACAATTGATAAAATGACCCAAGGTATTTTCAAAGAGGCCACTAGTGGGAAAATCTTATACTAGAGCTTTAACTAAATCTTTAAAACTAGTGATGGAATGAGATTTTAGTTTTTTATACCAATATAAAGCATATCTAGAGTGATTTTTTGCTAAAATCTTGGTAGTGGTAAAAAAAATTAACTTGACCCAATCTTAGTATAGATTTCTAAATGTTTTTAAGTGTAGCGTAGGATAAGTTGAACCATTATAAATAGTGGTAAGTTTGATGCCTTTGATGTCTATTTTAGCAATTTGAGGTGGAAGATGTTCATTTTGAAGGTGTTTTATTGTCTTGTTAACAAGAGGAGGTTGAGGGATGAGATGACCATAGGAATAGCGAAGGGGAGGTGGGGGGAGATTTTGGTTATGTATTTCCTATTGAACTTATTAAGGATGATTTTTGGAGATGGATAAGATGTTTTCACATTTTCATCATTTGATTTCATTACTAACATGGAAAATGTTCATTTGATTAAGCATTTGTAACAAAATTTGATGGGTTTGAGTGGTTTTATTAGCATTGTTTAAAGCATTGACATTAGTATTACGGCCTTCAGTACCAATCTGAGTGTTAGCATTTGTGATATTAGTATCTTGAGAAGAATTTTTAGTAAATGAGGTACTAGTAGTGTTATTTTTTTGGGTGGTAAAAGATGCAATAGTATAGGGATGAGAAGAAAAAATACTAGAGCGATGATTACCGTGGGTAGAAAATGATGCTCTAGTTGAATGACTAAGAATAGCCAGCCTTATAATAGGTTCACTAGATGTAGAACATACCATTTTAGTAGATATACTTGGCATGAATGTGGAGGAAGTCAAATAATAAGAGGTCATAGTATGAAAGGGGGTGAGAAGAGAAGGAAGAGGTTGAGATGCAAAGAAGCCTCCAAATCCATGTGAGAATGTGGATGAAGGTGAATGGGGATCCTCAATTTGGCCACTTCTCATAAGATGGTAAATATTATAAGGATATTTTCCTCAATGTTGAGTAAAATCATTAATGAAAAAAAGCATTTCCAGAGTATATTCTAATTTACAATGATATTCAAAGGAGAAGAGAGGGTTACAAACTGAAGATGAATGAGTAAGGCTCCCATAGTTTTTAGTGTGAGTGGATACATGCACATTAGTTTCATTTAGGATAGGAGGTGCAAGCGATTTATGGGAAAACCTATTACAGTTGGTATGGATCATCATATCTATTTAGTTGAACTCAGTATTGTACTCAAATAAGAAGTTCATGATAAGAAAGAAATATTAAGGAAGACTGAGATGATGCAAAGATAAAATGGAAAACATGATACAAATTTGAATACGTCAACTATGTATTATAATCTAGTAGGAAGATAAGAGTACAGAGTCATATATGTCAGCTCTATATTGTAAATTGTAGATAAAACAAATTGATAAGGATAAAGAATTATGCAGGTCGACTATGCTCTATAACCTAACTGGTAGAGAAGGATATAGAGTCATATAGGTCAAATTTATATTGAGATAGGGAGATAAAGAAAGCTAAGAAGAATACATAGTCTTATAGGTTAACTGTGTACTATTGATATAGGAGAATATATGCTATAAGAGACTATCTTGATTTGAATGATAGTGTACTAAAACAAGGATAATTTTTGAAATATAAGTGAAGAAAGAATGAAAGAAAACACATAAATAATTTGATCAATGTGAGTGATCCAATTGGGGTACACACCATAAAACCTTTAAACAATGCTGGATAATGGAAGTTTTTGTAGTAAAACACGTAATATTTAGAGAGAAAAAAATAAACTAAAAATTAAATTCTAACTAAGTGGTCATCATGAGTGTTATTAGATTATTATAAAGTATTGATTTAATTGTGATAGGAAGGTTATCAAAAAATAGGGAACTAGAAAGTAATCTATGAATGGTTTCAAGAGGTTTGGGCTAAAAGAAATATGTGTTGGCAATGGTATTAGCTTGGTATTAGGTCCTACCCCCTCAGTTCATAATCCTACAGCTATAAATGTGATGGGTTCTTTGCCAATATATACCATTAAGCATGTATTTATAATTGGCCATAAAACCAAGTCAACATCCCTTTTGGTGATGAAATCCTAGTAGGTATGACTTGGGAAGACATATGTTTATATGAATTTTAAATGTTTATGTGATTTGGTAGTGTGTCCAACAGATTTAAATAGTGTAACTAAATAGTAATTTGAAAAACCACCTATTCAGACTATGTGAGTTACTCTAAACATGAAACCAATTGAAAAGGAAGGGTGAATTAATTACTAAAAGATAGTTTTTAATTCCTTGATCAAGAATAGTACAAAGTGAGTTTAAGCAACACTATATGAAAATAATATAGAATATATTCCAAGCTACCGCTAATTTTCTATAGAAGCAATGCTTTTATGAATAAAGATGAATGGGTTAACTATGTCTCTTAGACATAAGACAAGCTAAAAATCTAAGTTGACCAGGATAACTTAGTTGGATGTAGGATTACAGTTTTAAAGAATGCTAACTTGTGCAAAATAGAACTGAGGAAAGTACTAAAATCATAGAGAAAGGAAAGAAAGGAACATTCATTGGCTTGAATATGGTTATTATTAGAAATTTTAATTCTAAAGTGACTTAAATGTTACTTGCAAATTCTACAAACCAAGTCGGCTAGTTCGACTCACTTCTTCAAAACCATGTGTGTTTAATAAGAACAAAATGACAAAGTCAAATTGTTCAACATTGTTAGTTGCCCTATATGCTAGAATAGAGAATAAGAAGACAAAGTCAACCTATTAGACCTTGTATGCTTATTTGGAACTACAAAGGAGTACTATGTTATCCTGATCGATCCATTAACCTGTATTTGATGAAAACCAACATAGATAGAACATAATCATTTTGATGTGACTATGTGAAGTTAAAACTATACCACTTGGTTCAATGCAATACCAAAAAATATAGAAAAAATATAATAAGATGATAAAAATGAAAGCATGGAAGAAAATTTTCAAGGGTTAGATTCACATCGGGCTCAATAAAATGTATGCAATGATAAATGTAGTTTTTCTATAAATCAATCTTAGTTTGGAGAAGATAAATCTTACTTACACTTCTAATTATGGATACATTAGACAGACAGGTTTATGGCCAAAATGGATCCACTAGACCTAGCTAAGTGATATCCTACCATAATAGTATCACTAGGGAGGGTTCCAAAGCCTCTAGTAAAAAAAACTATGTAATAACCCAAACTAGGTTCTACATTTTCATGTTCACTAAACTAATAAAAAGTAAATTAAAATATAATTTAGTGCTCACCAAAGCTTGTGACACAAAGTGGGGGTAATAAACATTAATATTAAACATGGATAAAAGACATATACTCATGTCAATGTATATAGAATCCTAATGCATGGAAGAGAAGTAAATTTACATATCTATCTACTCTTACAAAGGTGGAACAAATTTAGGAATACTTACCTTTAAAGATGAACTCGCCAATCCTAGATCTCTCCCTTGGCCAAGGTAATTCACAATAGTTTATTGTATTATGTAAGGATGATAAGGATAAATCATCTCTAGGTTACACAACCTATCAATGCATTTAAAGACTTCTCCATAAGACAAGATCCTTATCTTAAAAGAAAATATGAAATGCTAATCTAGATCTTGAAGTAGAATGCTCGATAAGTAGATGTGCAATATATATTACTTATTCTTCTCTTCTTTAGAAATGATAAATTGGATGCATTTATATATGAGGATCTAACCCTAATATTTTGTAAAAGTTTAGGCTAACAAGTTTGACCCACTCTACCTAGTATCATTATTGACACAAATACATTAGGTCACAATTTAGGTTAGATAAGGGTCAACCTAGACCCTAATATGTCTTATCAACTAGAGTCAAGGTCAATTGGTTGAGAGTGTAACATAAACCATCAAAATAGTATTTTAGGTTAGGGAAGGGCTAGTGAAGGTGCTAAATGACTAGAGGAGGGTGAAAAATAGGAGACAAAGCTTATGGTAATGTTTTAAGAAGATGAGTGTGTAGATAACAAGTGGTAAATAGGGACAAAAAATCCTTTAAAGCACCAATGGTCTATCTACCCCTTTCTCGATGTACCCCTTAAGGCATGCACTTAGAGATATTGAGACTCGATGGGTTCCTACAAGATAGAGTGCATCAGTATTTGATAAAGTTATAAAATATTATGTGTATACACTCAATAAGTTTAATAGTGCTTTCTCTACTAAAATATGAAACACACTTGAGGGATACCATAGGGATCTCATCATATTAAGTAATTTTATGTGACATCAACCATTAAAGCACAAAAAAAGAAGATTTATAGAAATAATTATAACTTTGAGAGAGCTTGGATTATATGGGAAGTGAAACTTTCTACTTGGTGTCTTGGTATAAGGAAGAGTATGTAGAATTCTCTTTCTTTTGACTAAAAATGAATGTAATTAAAAAAACTCAATACCTTAAGACCTTGACTTGTCATCACCTTTGACATGAAAAATAGATTGTTAGTCTACAACGAAAAGCTAATAACTTATTGGAGTCACCAAATGTTGTATGAATGAGGCTATTACAACTAAAAAATTGATAAGACTAGCATCAATCTAGCATCAATCTTGGAAAATATCTATCAAATTAGTCCCATAGGACATGCTAGATCAATTATAGCTCAAACCTTCACCCTTGTGAGGGTGTCTTCAATCACTCTCACTTGAGATATATAATGGGATTAGTCTTAGGCTATGGGTGACCTATAAGTAGACTAAACCTCTAGATTTGGGGATAACTCCAAAGGACAACACCTATACTAACAAATACACTACTAATTTTACAGAAAAAAGGATGGAAAGAAGGGGGAAATGTACAAGGAAAATTGGAGCTGATGTACCAAACATGATATACTCTTCTTGCTAAGGTTTTCACTTTGAAATAACAAGTTAAAATATGATTATACTAATCCAAGATAATTCCTATAACACTAATGTTTTAATATGAAGGTTATGGAAATTACAAAGGCTTAAGATGATAGTCAAAAGGTAATAATAGAAGACAATAATGAGAGATCAATTATTAAACTCAAAAAACCATGTGTCACACTTGATACGATCCATGAAAATAAGATAAACTTACATAGCTTCATGAAAGAGAAGGACAAATGCAAGGAAGGATGTTCACCATCACAAAGAATTCATCAACAATTCATTCCATATCACTGTATGCAAGATGAAGATAATAATATTAAGTCTAGATTGATTTCAATAAGCAATTTAAAAATTTGATTTTAGTGGGGCTTTGCCATCACCAATTTGATTATGTTTAGAATGCTTCTTAAGGCTACATTTATAAAATAAATTGGAAGAATAGATCAGGAAAGGAAAATAATAGAGCTCATGTTCTATCCTTCACAATTATATCAGTTATAAAACCAATAAATAATGACACCAAATCTTGAAAACTTATGTTGTCATTTTCCTTGTCCTCTTCTATCTAGACCATGTGTTGATGAAACTCTTCACAAAAGTGGTGAAGGAAAACACCTTGGTAATTTAGATACTTTCTTGGTCATAAATCCTTAAATAATTACACATCTACATCTTGAAAACATTCACATACCACTTTTAATGAAATTTGTCAATATTGGGAAGCTTCTATGCCCATTTTTGTCTATTTTATGCCTCTCATCAAGTGAAACCTTGAAACTAGGGCATCACTTTTGTAACTAAAAAAGGACTAATCCATCTCCTTTTCTTATTCCATGAATCCATCTCTATCTTATATGATGAAATGAAGCTTTCCAATATTTGTAGCATGTTCATGAGGATGTTTAATATATATTCATGCTCTCATTGATGATTTAGTGACCTATAAATAGACCCTTTGAATAAACTATTGTTAAAGTCACCATTTTTGCATCATGTAGTGGTTTTACAACTAGTTTATCATCATGGAATGTATTTAAAATAGATTAAATAGGATCATATGATCATTTTACATACTCATAAGACCTCTCCACCTAATTTTAGGCCTACACCAACTTTACTTGCTCTCTAAATGTGTTTGAAAAGCTCTTTCTTGACCATTTTCTATACAAAAATGGATCAAATATGACAACATTATACTAATCTAGGTAATTAAAGGTCATTCATATCATTTCATGACACTATCATCCATCATGGGCACTTAGACAATCAAAATCTTATATTAGGTCATTATGGAGGGTTTAGGCATGGTTTAAGGCACTTGAAATCTTAATGATTGTTAATATCCTAGAGGGCCATAACACCTAAACAAACGCAAGGAGTTTTTAGTGGAAAACCCTCTCTACCTTATGTAATTATATCAAGATCCCATGCATCTTCTCATTGATGTTCACACATGGAGAAGATGCTTCTCAGGAAACCATGTCTACACTTATGATCTTGAGACAAAGGAATTTGCAAGAAAAAGATATAGGAGCACTTGTTTTGAGTACTGAACACTTCAATAAGGTTTGAGGCAAATTATATGAAATGTCTAAGTAAACTCCTAGAATGATTGACCCTTAAAACCATTGGAAACTGCCATAAGCCATATATAAGGTTTCACAAACAATCATAGTCATTTATCCCTAAAAAATCCTTTCCCATATTCTCCTTTTTTTTTTTTCTATCATTCTAATATTCAGTGTAATACTTATATGCTCAAAGTATAATTGTAATACAAGATGTGAATAGTTTATATCTCTAATACCGTATTAAAGTAATAGAATATTTATATAATTACTATAACTACCATAAGATAAATAGCCAATATATATGCAATACATGTATCTAAAGAAGGCTTAAATAAAGACAATACATAAAATTATTTCAAATAAAATTACTATCTCTTATATAGATTCACCATCATAATCATCTGAATTCACTTACACAATGTTATCTTCTCAGCCATCCCTTTATTCTCATATAAAGATATGGTCATGTTTGGAGAGCATATTATTTGGAGAACAAGTTTTTCTTAAAATAATATTTTCTTATTAATAATCAAATTCTTTTATTAATAACCAAAATTAATAAGGTCAATTGTTTGGTAATATTTTCTATTAATAGAATATAATTAAATTTATACACAATCTATATATTTATAATATAATATTGCAATTACATTCTAAAATTATATGAGAATGTATGAATATTTAAAAATAATAAGAATTTATATCATTAAAGTTATTTCTCATAATATATTGATGGGTTATTAATTACTCTAATATCAATTACTGAAATTCTAAATATATAAATCTAATAAAACAATAAATATTTTATATTTAGACATAATAGTTTTGAAATAAAAATAAAAATATTTAATGCGGAGAATTATATTTTAATTTTTTTAATTTTGAGGACGAAAATTTAACTTGAAATGTACGTTCGCTAATGCTTACCATGATATACATCCACTAACACAAAGGAAATATCCCACCAAATTCACCTTTTAAAAAACATTTCTAATACTATTAGTGATGTACAAATTTTTGATGCACTTCAAGATGCATGGAAAACTATTATTGTGGTTGTTATAATTAGTACCTGCCTGGCCAGGTGGTATTATATCGCCCTACAGCAATTTCTTTGACCTGCTTACTACTGATAGCCACTAGAATTATGTGATTCGGTAAAAACATAAATCATTTTGAAATGTATAGGGAAAGATATTAATATTTTACTATTTTAGTAGTTGTCAGTAAAAGGGGAATAATGTTTCTGACAGGCTACCAATGAAAAGGTTTTTTTTTTTTTTTTTTTTTCTTTTTTTCCACCAGGCCCTCTTCCAACAGCACTAACATTATTGATGTTTACCACATGCGGCAGGAGGACGTGTCTATAGGAGTAGGTAGAATCAATCTTCGGTGTGTCTCCTCTTACATTTTCTCTTGCAAGAGAGCTCCAACATATGAACCTGACATTTCAACCTCCTCTCCTTGAATAGATGCATCTTCTAATGAAAGAATGGCTAGAAGAGATCGATTTTAGTCAGCTTGCATTATGACATTTAAGACTAAAGATTGTTGTGCCTGTAATTTTCCGTAAGGTTTTTGACTTTAATTAAAATCTCACGCGTAGGTCTGGTGTAATTATCTGCCCTCTTTCATTAAAAATAAATTTAAAATGACCAAAATAAAACATGTACACTATGCACGCCACAATACCCTTGCATTTGAAGAAGCTTCTTTATATTAAATTCTGTTGGCTTTCACTAGCTGAGCGATAACGTTTTTGAAAAGCATGGTTTTCATGTGTTTGATTCTTAAAAAAATTGTCTCAAAGATTTTGTAAAGTGTATCTCCTTGTGGGAATTTTCAGGAATTGCGTGGATGAGACTCCCTTCATATAGCCTTCTTAAATGTTATTCATTTTAAATGTTATTCAGACATCCAAGAGAAACACATGAAGGTGGTTAATGACCTAGGGCATTATAATTATTCTCATTAATTTCCCTATGCATAGAGATTTCACCTCCGCATCTACAACCAAATAGTCTTTACAACCCAGAAGAATCTGCCAGCTTAGCTTGGCACCTAATGGGTGCTTTCAATCTGAAAATTATGGCTAAGATAAGAAACGAAGGTTTCATTTGAAGCCATGAAGATCTGATTCAAATTATGGAAACTTCAAACAAAATACCTAACAGAGTTCTTGTGAGATTATATTTTGGGGTCTCCCTTCCACCAGGCATGATACTCTCTTACACATCTTTATTGAATTCATGATGTGTTGCTTCAAGTTAAAGTTATATATATATATATATATATTCTCAGAGCATAATTGCACAATTAAATCAAGCAAATATAATTAAGACAACATGTTTCAATGAATTCGTCAAAATAAGAATCCCATTGCATAAGATATTATCCCTGTAATTTATCTATCAAAGCCCCATCTTCAGGAAACATGAAAGCTAAATAACACCTATTATATTAAAAAGTTATGTTTGGATAGTGTATAACCTTCTTGTGTATATCTTTATGACATTAGTAAGCGCTAACCTGTCCATACTATTTTTTGTGGACACTATCATATATATGATGAAGTATCTTCTAGTCAATTTTATGACATTGTGGGGCATGTATTCTTGACAAGTACTATATTGTTTTTTCAACAGTTCGCTTCCTTCTAACATAGCTTTTTTGTTATTGAAATTTTAGTTTTATCAAACTCAATTTTTTATCATTGCATCAGGACTGACATTCAATGTATATGTTGTCCAAGTCAAAAAAGGAAAATTAGCCAAAGGACAAAAATAGAACTACAGAAATCAAAAGATGACAGTATTTGACTACATTTCATTGCATACCTGATCTGCAGAAGAGCTATGGCTAAAGTCTATTATGTTCACTTGGGTTTGTAGATACCACAATAGAACATAAATTACACTCAAAATATATATATGTTAATTGATTTTTTACAACGTTCATTTAGCTGCCACGCTACTACCTAGAAGCGCACAAACGGTCTTCCTTGGGAATGTCTCGCTACATCTTCTGATGAAGAAATGGCTAGAAGAGATTCATTTTATGATTTGTTAGATAGTCTATGTTAGAATCAAGAGAGCATAAAAAACAAGAACTTAAACAAATAAATAAGAACTGAACACAATTGCTACAGCGATCTCTTGAAAGAAAAAGATTTTATTGATCTTCAATTTTCCTTGCTTACAATGCTACGCCCAAGTGTCTTTAAATAGATTTGAATCCAAACAATAGTTAGAAAATAAACTCAAGACTAATTTTAGTCTTTACATGCAAACTAACTCTCTAACAAATTCTCTAACAGTTTAACTAACTGTTTGATAACTAACTGAATGTAAACTAATTGATTGCTCAACTGCAGCTAACTGCTTGCATGCATGAGGAGTGGAGAAATTAGCTCCAGTTCAACTTGACTTTCTAACACTCTCCCTTAATTTCTACCACTTACAATTTTAGCATTTACTTTGCCTAAATTATGTCTCAAATAATCAAAGGTCTCTTTTGGTAATGCCTTTGTAAATATATTTGCTAATTGATCTTCAGATCTGCAAAAGTCTAGATGGATTTCTCCATTGTTCACTAACTCTCTGATAAAGTGAAATCTTGTATCAATGTGCTTGCTCCTCTTGTGAAACACATGATTTTTTGATAATGCAATTGCTGATTTGTTATCACAGAAGATTGGTGTTGACTCCTTCTGTGCTTGTAATAAATATTTTAATATTTTTCTCATCTAAGTTGCTTGACATGTTGTTGATGTGGCTGCAACATACTCTGCTTCAGCTGATGAAAGTGTCACTATAGGTTGCTTTTTGGATGCCCATGTGACCACAACTGTTCCTAATAGAAAAGCATATCCAGAAGTACTCTTCCTATCATCAATGCTACCTATAAAATCACTATCTGTAAAACCAATCAAACTAAAATCGTTAGTTGTGGAATACAAAATTCCATATTTTGTAGTTCCTGCCACATATCTTAATATCCTTTTTCCAACTTGCCAATGTGAGTGTTTCATTGACTCCATCAATCTTGAGATTAAACTAACCCCATAACTGATATCTGGTCTAGTAGCTGTAACATACATCAAACTGCCAACTAATCTTTTGAATGTTGTGGAATCAACATTAGACCCTTGGTCTTCTTTGCTAAGTTTAGTCCCTGTAGCAACTGGTGTAGGTGGTGGTTTACAATTCAGCATCTTAAATCTTCTTAACGCATCCTTTGCATATTTAGTTTGACAGATAAAAATTCCTTTCTCTGATTGTACAACTTCTATTCAAAAAAAATACTTCATTAATCCCAAATCTGTCATTTCAAATTCTTTCTTCATTGCTGATTTAAAAGTGTCTACAGACAAATTTCTAGTAAAAATCAAATCATCAACATATAAACACAGTCAAAATCTGACTTTCTTTGTTGATTTTTGTGTACAAAGTAGGCTCACTATCGCTTCTACTGAATCCATTGTTTATCATATAAGAATCAATCCTACTATACCATGCTCTTGGTGCTTGCTTGAGACCATAAAGAGCCTTCTTCAATCTGTAAACTTTTTCTTCATGTCCTTGTACTTCATAACGTATGGGATGTTTCACATATACTTCTTCATCTAGAAAACCATTCAAGAAAGCTGATTTTACATCCATTTGATATACATACCAATTATTTTGAGCAACAATTGATAAAACCATTCTAACAGTATGCAATCTAGCAATTGGTGCAAATGTTTCATTATAGTCAACTCCATGTTCTTGTGCAAAACCTTTTGCTATTAACCTTGCCTTGTGCTTTTCAACATTTCCATCTACATCAAATTTAGTCTTATAAACCCATTTTACTCCAATACAATCCTTACCTCAGGAAAAATAGTTAGATCCCATGTTTAATTTCTTTCAATAGCATTCATCTCTTCATCCATTGCTTTTAGCCAATGTTCCTCATTAACTGCTTCTTCATAATACATAGGATCATGAGTGAAAAGAGAAAATTTTGAAAACAAATCTAATTTCTCTTCTTCTTGATTATAAATCTCACTCAAATTTTTGATTTTCTTAACTTTAAATCTTGATCTTAAAGTAGCAAGAGTTGGATCTGATTCATCACTTGTGAATTTGGAGTAGGGTGACATGCATGACTAGATGATTCACCTTGTTCAAACCTTCTAGGTGTTCTTATTGGAGTGCTTATGCCTGCTTGTGGAGAGGATTGTCCACCTTGCAAATTTTGTTCTTCAAAAACTTCTTCATCCTGTGGAATTGGTGCTTCAATTGTGTTGATGCTACCATCCCATGCTTCTGCTTCCTTAAATTCAACATCTCTACTTATAATCACTTGCTTTGAAATAGGGTTATACAGCTTATAAAATTTTGAATCTTCACTATAGCCAATAAAAATGCATTTCTCACCTCTATCATCAAGTTTCTTTCTCAATTTAGATGGTATAAGAGATTATGCAACACAACCAAAAATTTTGAAATGATATACACTATATTTCTTACCACTCCATGCTTCTTGTAGAATTCGATCTCTGACACTCTTTGTTGGGCTTCTGTTTAGAATATACACTGCACATGCTACTGCTTCTACCCAATATTCATTTGACAAGTGTTTAGCTTTCAACATGCTTCTTGCCATTTTCATGATTGTTCTATTCTTTCTTTCTGCTACACCATTCTGCTGTGGTGTGTACCTTGTAGTCAATTGCCTTTTAATGCCATGATACCTACAAAAATCTTGAAATTGCATTAGACATATATTCACCTCCTCTATTTGATCTAAGTACCTTGATATAGCAGCCACTCTGCTTTTCAACCATTGCCTTGAATTCTTTAAACTTTCCAAAGGCTTCAGACTTACTCTTGAGAAAGTATATCCATGTCTTTTTGCTAAATTCATCAATGAAGGTTAAAAAATAAGTACTACCTCCTAATGATGTGGTTTGCATTGGTCCACATAAATCACTATGGACTAACTCCAATATTACTTTAGCTCTATATGAGGCTTCTACTGGAAAGCTCTCTCTATGTTGTTTTGCTAGAATACAACTGTCACATGAACTTTCTGCCTGTTCAATTTGGTGGTAAACCCTTCACCATATTTTTCTTTTGTAACAAATTTAAACCTCTAAAATGTAAATGTCCATACCTTAAGTGCCATAGCCATGATTGGTCTAGCTACATGGATCTGTAGTGGGCTTCCTCTTCTCCTTGGATGCACTGAATATGAAGAGGAAACATCTGATTCTTGGTCATCTCCACTTTACCTATCAACCTGTCACTTGGAAACTTGTCCAATATTGTGTAAACATTATCCATAAAGGATATTCTGTAACCTTTCTGTACTAACTGACCAACACTCAAAAGATTATGTTTTAGTCTAGGTACAAAATAAACATCAGGTATAAACCTTCTTTCACCATTCTTGGCCAAAACATTTATGACACCTTTACCCATGACATCTACTGTGATATCATTTCCTAATTTCACTTCTAATTTTATAGAATCATCAAGACTAGTAAAAAATATTTTATTCCCTGTCATATGATTACTACATCCACTATCTAAAAACTAAATATCTCTAGCTTTTTCTTGAGTAACATTACAAGTAAGAAATAAGCTTTCAAGATTAGAACTAGATTCACCTGTGTAATTAGCATTTTGCTTGTACATATATCCTTGTTTACTTTTGCAGTCACTTGCATAATGACCATATTTTTTGCAGTAATAACATTGAACATTAGATTTATCAAACCTCTGTGAACCTTGTTGGAAGTGATTGTTACCACATCCTCTACTGATGTAGTTTTGATTATTGTTTTCACCTTCATCTGAATTGTTCCTTCCATATCTGCCTCTGCCTCTTCCTCTAAAGTTTGACCTAGGTCTTCCTCTGCCAAATGACACCTGTGACTTGAAAGCATTCTCAAGAGAAGTATTATTCCTATTCATTCTGGATTCATGTGTTAACAAAGAACCCATTAATTCATCTACAGATAACTGTTCAAAATCTTTGGTTTTCTCAATGGCTACAACTATTGCATCAAATTTACTGGGTAAACATCTGAGTATTTTTCCTATGATCTTCTGATCCGTCATAGTTTCTCCATTAGATCTAATTTTATTCACTATATTCAAAACTTGACCCATAAATTAGTTTATAGATTCTGATTCATTCATTTCCAAATTTTCAAAAGTTCTCCAAAGAGATTGCAATTTAGCAATTTTTACCTTCATATTACCTCTATAAATAGTCTCCAAGATTTTCCATGCCTCTCTGGATCTTGTTGCTACTGCAACTCTAAAAAATATAGATTCATCCAACGCCTGTTGGATGAGAAATAAAGCTTTTACATCTTTTTTTCTGTTCTTTTTAAGCTGGTCCTTTTGTGCTTGCTTTAATGCCAAATGCGCTGCCTCGTCCTGTGGTTCTACAAAACCACTCTCTACCAAATCCCACACATCTTGTGAGCAAAATAAAGTTCTCATCTTAATTGCCCAGAAATCGTAATTCTTACTATTGAAAATGGGAATTTAAGGCTGTGAAATACTATTGTTCGCTACCATTTTTCACACTGGAATGGCTTTCTGGTTGCTATTTCAAAAACATAGTCACCGACATCGGTTACACTGTTGTGGTCAGTCGGATAATACCGCCGATGCCAATTTACTCTACCGATGTCGGTCTAGGAGTCGGCTGATGTCGGTTTACGCTGCCGATGTCAGTCTTTGCGCTGCCTCCTGGCAGTTCCTGCACCCGACTGCTTCGCTCTCCTTTCTTCTTGTCGCCTCCCTACTGGCTGCTTTCCTAACCAGGTGCTTCTGCCACAACCTGGGCTCTGATACCAATTTTTTAGAATCAAGAGAGCATACAAAACAAGAACTTAAACAAATAAATAAGAACTGAACACAATTGCTACAACAATCTCTTGAAAGAAATTTTTTTTATTGATCTTCAATTTTCCTTGCTTACAATGCTGCGCCCAAGCGTCTTTAAATAGATTTGAATCCAAACAATAATTAGAAAATAAAATCAAGACTAATTTTAGTCTTTACATGCAAACTAACTCTCTAACAAATTCTCTAACAGTTTAACTAACTGTTTGATAACTCACTGAATGTAAACTAACTGATTGCTCAACTGCAGCTAACTATTTGCATGTATAAGGAGTGGAGAAATTAACTCCAGATCAACTTGACTTTCTAACAGTCTACCTGCATTATGAAATTCAGCCTAAAAGTTGGAAGCTGATTGAAGATTGCTGCTCCTGCAATTTTCCATAAGGCTTTTGACTCTATCTTAAATCTCTTGCGCAGGTCTGGCGTGATTATCTGCCCTTTTTCATTCAAGTTTCAAAGAACATACCATCTCTTTTTAATATGAAAACTACTTTTCATAAACTTTATATGATTTTCCTTGACAAAGCATCTATGCAAAACTGACATTCTCCCCCAGGTTCATTAGCCTATGAAGACGTTGAGAGACTTGTCCCCTCCTCCTGTCATTGTATGTAATACTGCAAATTTTACCCAATTCTATTTGATGATGCATAATCTGAAAAACTAAGCAGTAACACACATGATCCTGCAATTTTTTGGGAGTTGCAGCTGTACTGATGAGTCAGCCAACAAGGGAAACACAGTCTCCAAGTTGAATGCAGGGCAGGTACTAAAGTCATCCATGGCACTTATTTTAAATGTATTGATACTTTTACGAACGATGACAATAAAAGTTTTATTTACATCATCATCTCTAATGCTAATTGAATCCCAATTTTTTAAAAATCAGTCCGTGAAAAAATAAGATAAAATGTATCGATTCTAATGCTACGTCTGACACAAAAAAATTAATATCTACAAAGTAGTTGCCCACGATGCTAATTTGACTTCATCATTTGAGGTTGCATGTTATTACACTCAAGATGTTTTTTATATTGGAATTTAGGTTTGATATCTATGATCGAACTAATAATATTCATTCATTTTATTTTAAGATTTTAATAAAAATATAATTAAAAATTATTTATATTTTATATATAATATGAAACTTATATATTATATATCAAAGTTAAATTTTTATGTTCCGAAAAAGAAATATTCAAAAATTTTAATTCAATTTTCAAGTTTTAAGGAATAAGTATTCGATTTTTGTATTTCAATTTTTCGATTTTATAGTAAAAATGATTTGATTTTTATATTTCAATTTTCAAGTTTCGAAAAAAAAATTATATCAATTTACTTTTCACATTTTTAAGATTTATGGGTACAAGATTTTCAAATTAAAAAATTTCAGGTTTCAAGAATTTAGGTTTCATTATTATTTTATTTTGTTCCAATTTAAGAGTTTTTATTTTTTCATGTTTTCAATGTTTTCATTTAAGGATTTAAAATTCAAGTGCATTTTATATCAATTTACTATTCATGTTTTCAAGAGTTTCGAATGTCAGAATTTTTATATTTTATGATTCAAGGTTGAAGATTTTCAAATTCAAAAAAATGGCATTTCATTTATTTTGCTTTTTGGTTTCAAATTTCGAGTTTGACTGTCAAGATTTATTTTCAAGTTTCAGAGTTTATGAATTTCAATTTTTTAGGTTTCACATTTCTATGTTTTTTTATTTCCATGGTATGTTGTTTTAAGTTTAAGGGTTTTGGGATTGAGGGTGGTTGAGCTTTTATTCATTGATAGTTTTTGGTTTTTTTAGTGCTTTCAATATTTTTAGGTTGGAGAATTTGAGGCTTCAAAGTTTTAAGGATTTTAGCATCACTTTGATCATAGAATTTTATTTTATTTTATTAGGTATCGTGATTTTCAAGTTATATGTTTTTCAGGTTTAATTTTCAATGTTTTAGGTATGGGAAGTTTTTTATATGTATTTAAATTTCTTCGATTCAAAGTTTTTATTTAGAAATATTCGTATTTTTAAAATTATTGAGATTTTTAACATTCTAGAATTTTGGGTTCTGAATTTTCTCCAATTTATTTTCAACTTACAAATATAGGTTTCCAAGATATTTTATATTAATTTATTTTTCATATTTTGAAGATTAATACTTAAAAAAATCAGATAAAATTTTAAGTTTTCGAAAAATTGAAGGTTCGAAATTCACTGTCTTTCGAATTTGGTGTTTCCGCGGAATACTATTACGCAACATAGGTGAAGACTGTCTTAACAGATAAATGGGAAAACGGTGAGTCGCATCATAACGTACTCTTTTTTTTGTAATGAGATTTGACGCCCGTCCCGGGCGTTCTTTGCCATTTTCCCTCTATTTTACGTCATAGGTAATACCCTAAACTGTCATTTATTGGCTGAATTCCATACGCAGAAACCGTCCACTTTATTAAAGGGTTATCGTATACCAACAATAAAATTGTTATTATTATCCTCTCTTTTTGATATAATGTCTTACAAATTTTGTGTAAATGAGTTCAAGGCTCGTAAACGAGCACATGATTATTGTGAATTTGCATTATTTTTGTAAGCATTATTGTAGAGAAGACAACAAATTTTGATGCACGTTTATTCTGTGACAATGCTTTCTCGTTAACAAATATTCCATTAATGGGGATGTTGCCATTCAAATCTCATCCTTTTAGTATGTGGCATATTTCGAAGTCCTTATCATCTCATCTTGCTCATGAATTGGACCTTTCGATTTACCTTGCTTTGTGACGGACTGAGAATTATAAATTTTCTCACTAGAGTAATCCAGGGTACGACCATGCACTCTTTCTCTCCAGTCTCCCTCCGGCTACAGTACCACCTCCGTGCCTCTGCCATTTCTGGTCGGCCACTTAAATGGAGAGGTTAGTAGCCATCAGCTTTTAGAGGAGAAGTCTTCATTATGATGTCGTTCGCAACTTTTTTTTTGTGAAAACATTTATGTACATTGATTGAATTTTCAAATAAAGCGGAAAAATGTCATAAATTCATTTGTGGGGGTTGGGATGAATTATTGCCGGGCATGGGGTGGGTCATATCGACGAGACAACACATACAACTGCACTATTTCTTTTGTCGTATCCTCGTCTTTTAGATCCGTTAATTGGAAATGTGGAGTTTAGCTAGGTTGGTTAATTATAGTCCTTTTGCAAAGTGCGCTTTGCGGAATTAATGCAGCCCAAGGCTTTTACTTTGCGTACATGGGATATAATTAACTTAGAACCTTTCCGGAGTATGTTAGCTATGTCAGTATCGGTGTAGACATTATCAATGCCAACGTATACATTGTTTAGTGCAAATATAAAAGTATTTGTATTTTATAATTAAATTTTTACAGAGAATTAAAATATGTTAATCAAATATTTTAACTAACAATGTTCTTTTAAAATCTTTTATACTTTTCATATGTACATGTGCGCATATATATATGTTCATTTATATATATATATATAAGAAATCTATTTGAACTTACTATGTTCATAGATTACATTGAAGCATGCAGCAAAATACAATAAGAAGAATATTTTGATTGATCATTCAAGTCCAAAGCACACTTTTTCAAAAAATATGCGCAGCCTGTAAAACACTCTTAAAATTTATAATAACAATCTGATCCTAAGTTGCAATGTGATCAAGCATAAAAATATTGTAATAAAAAGATAGAAGATGATATAACTGTTTATTTTTTATATTTTTATTTTTAAATAATGTGAGCACCAACATTCATTTTACGGAAAGAGTTGGAGAGGCAAAAATTTAGTTAGTTTATTTGTTTATTTTTATTTTTATTTATAAAAATGATATCAAATTTTAAAAAAATAAATATAAATTTATGAGTCATTAGTTTTATGGTACAAAAATTGACAAATTTATATATTTTATTCTATCATCGCTTACCAGATATCTATAAAACCCTCATTCTTACAGTTGTAAGGAAGTTTTTTTTTTTTTTTTCCAAATTAATTAATTAATTAATTTATTAAGATTGGTTGGTGGGGAAATAATCCGTGTAAGGAAGGAAACGATATGATGAAATCTTTTAAATATGTAAAGATGGATACTCATCATATATCTACATACACTTAGTGGTAAGACTTCCACTAAGAATTTTAATTATTATTAATTATTGTTAGATTTTTTTTTTAAATTAATTTTAAAGTTTTTTTAAGTTAATTTCTATAAGTTTAGTCATTAATTTAATGACATTTATTTATATATATAAAAATAATTAGAATATTTATCTTACAAATATTTGTAAATATAAAAAATAGATTAGATAAATTTTAATGAAGGAAAAAGCATCATTTTATATACAGGAAAAGTGTGATCAAATGATTGCCTCGAAAAGATACTTATGCTTTGTGGGCCACAATCGAGGATTGGATTTGATAGGGTTCAATGCACAAGGTTGAATCTATATTGAGTAGTAAAATCTAAAGAACAACTCCAAATAGAAGAAGCTAGTCTTCACAACAAAAAACTATATTAACATTCATTCATTAGAAAAAAAGTTCATAGGAAGTTACATTATATAGTGATGAATTAGGTCATCCAAAAAGATAATCAACTCAACTCACAACTAGAAACTTAAATTATATTTCTCTTAATGAATGATCTATTATTAATTTAAGAAAACTAATTAGACTATGTAGATAAAACCACATAGTTGGGAAACACCTATACTAGCACCTCTCCTTGAGTATAATTTAGGTGGATAAAATAATTGGGTCCTAATAGAAACTTTTGATGGTGTACCAAAGTACATATAGATGATTCTCTAGAGGAGAAAGAAGATGAGGCTACTTGAACCTCAATTAGAGCCGAAAAATAAAGATACTTCCTCTCAGTGAAGGGTTTGGTGAATATATCGATAATTTAATCTGTTATCTAGATGTAATGGATACCAATGACTTGACCATGGATGAGATTTTGAATGAAATACATATTAATATCAAAAGCTTGGTCCATTGACAAAGGATCATATTCTAGTAGATATGGATTGTGATTTGGTTGTCATAGAACATGACTATTGGTCATCAAATCTAGATGATAAACTCAGTGAGAATCTCCTTGAGTCAAATAGCCTTAATGGCAACACTAAGAAATCCATTGTATTTTACCTTAGTACAAGATAAATTAATAGCATTATGCTTCTTTCTTGACTAAATAATCAGACATGAACCAAAGGAGAAACCATAACCTAAAGTAGACTTATGATTCTAAAATCACCAAGCCAATCTGAATCTCTATAACCAATTAATTTAATGTTGATGCCTGATCTATGGTGAATCTTAAAACTATGAGTACCTTGAATGGAGTGGAGAATCTACTTAGCTACTTTTTAGTTTAGCTTATGTGGTTCTTGAATAAACATGGAGACCATTCTGATTGGATATGAAATCTTAGGGCTAGTGTGTGTAAGATGGACGAGGGTACCAATATGTTATCGATACGTTGTAGAATAAACCAAAAGAGATGGAAAATCAACTTCAAGCTTTACACCTAATAGAAAAAGATTTAAATTTGGCTTATAGTTAATCATATTAAACCAAGTAAATCAAGACTATACTTAGATTGTGTAATAGTGATTCTAGAATCAGAATAATTAATTTTAATCTAGATGAAATAATGTAACAAGTCCAAGACAGTCACTGAGAATATTTCAGATAAAATAGTTATATTATTTTGATGGTGGTTGAAGAACTCCCTATGATCAATATATCATTTATGAAGAAAACCAAAATCAGTAGTGAATCATCTTACTATAAAATGTAGACATTCAGATCAGAATGACATATGGTTAAACCAAATGAAAGAAGAAAGGAATCCATCTTAGCATACCTAGCTCGATGATGTTTTTTGAGGCCATAAACAAATTTTTGAAGTTTTCAAATTAAGGAATTATCTTCCACAAATCCGTGTGGTTTCTTCATGTAGATTTCCTCTTTGAGGTCACCATCAAGAAAGGCAATATTTACATCCATCTGATGAACATCCCAAGGATGTGATATGTCAATGAAAATACTAAGTCATATTGAGTTCATTTTTTCAAATAAGGTTAACATCCTTATGTAGTCAATGTTAGGCACCCAAGAAAAACACATTACTAACAATCATATTTTGAACTTTTCTATGGATCCATCTACTATAAATTTTATTTGATAGATCGACCTAAATCAAATAAGGTTTCTTCCCTTATGAATAAGGACTAAATAAATTTTTTTTTCCTCAACAAAGAATGATATTCCTCTTAAATAGTAGTATCCAACTCAAGAGTACATGATGCCTCTCAAAACAACTATAGATCAAAAACAAATGTAATAAAATCATGTGGGACATTCCAGAATTGTGAATCGGTTTACCTGGTGTCTAATGGATCTCTAACTCATTGGACAACACTTTGCAGTGTCTATATATCCTAGAGAGGACCAGTGTGTATAAATTTAGGAAGATATTCCTCATCCTATAAATATATTCTAGGAGAAGAAGGAAGTGAGTCCTCATCACTATTCTCATAATCAGAACTATAAGAAAAATCTAGGTCATTAGGAAGTTGCTCAGGCATACCTGAATCATCAAAATTGCTATCAAGTCCAAGTGCATCCAAGGAAGGAGTGTAATGTGTGGATTATTGATGACCCTTGTGAAATTGGATAATAATTTAAATGAACAAATAATAAGTGGTGGGATGTAGAATCTTATATCCCTTAGAACCCTCAGGATATACAATGAAGATACAAGGACGAATCTAAGGTTTTATTTCCTTACACATATTCAAAATGTGGGGAATAATAAGAAATACAAATAATTAGACATGATTTATTGTGGGTTTTTTACTGCTACAATCTTTAAAAGGAGTGATTCCCTTCAATGCTTTGTGAGGAACTCAATTCTAGATATAACAATCATATTTGATGGCCACGGCCCAATACTCAAGCGTAAGAGACATGGACTGTATCTTACGATTAACTATTTATTTCAAGGACATCTTCTTGCGATCTATAACATCATTCTACTGAGGACTATATAGAACTCTATATTTTAGTTCAATCTTATCTGACGTACAAAATTATTCAAAATAATGACTAACATATTCAACACCATTATTGGTGCAAAAAATCTTGACGACTTTACCTAAATAATTCTATACTAGCACTTTGAAATATTTTTAAATGATTAAACACCTCTAATTTTTGCTTAAGAAAATAGACCAAGGTATGCCTCGAAAAGTCATCAATGAAATTAATCATGGATGTACTCCTATTGAATGAATGTTTTAGAAATGGACCGGTAATATCACTATGTAAGATCTTAAATATATGTTGAACTCTTTGTTATTTTCCCTTATCATGTTTCTCACCAAGATGCTTACCACGTATGGAACCCTACTATATTGCATTAGAAAATTTGACTCATAGATACGCTGAAACCATGTTTTGATAACTGAGTTTCTCTAGGTAGTGATAGTTGAGATGGCTAAATCAATGATGCCATAATTTACTCACCCCATCTAAATGAGTGAGAAGTGAAGTAGAGGGATGGTCACGAGTAAAATGTGAGAAAGTATACAATCATGAATGGTGAGCTATTTTTGTAAATGTAATAATGGAGTTAATGCATGTTTCACTAATAATCATGGAATTAGGTGTGAACTCAACTTTCTTTCCTAAACTGGTGTGAGTGATCTAATAACTAGATAGGAGATTGATGGTTGAAGAGGGAACACCAATATTTATGCTTCCTAAGAACCTTATTCAAATGGTCAATATAATTTTTCATTCGTTTGGATTTATAAAGCTAATATTTCTTATTGTAGCCACAAGTGAGTCACTCTTTCTTGGTTTTCCATTTGAAGAGGAAGACTCTTTTGATGATTTGGACTTGGCATCATATTTCTAACCCTTTCTTTGTTTTATGTACTTTTTCTATTTCATCTCCTTTAAACCATAATATTTATATTTATCATGACTCAAATTTAAGGCATGTGATTTAGATGACTTCATTATACCCATTTTAATGAGCTTATCTTACTCTCAAGTCAACTTGACAATAAAGTCATCCAAGGATGACATGGTCCATGTAGCTCTAAGGGTACACTTCATATGGTGAAAGGTCTAAATGAATAAATATTATTCAAATCACAAATTGGAAAGGATGGAATGATTTAATTGTTCATCATTTTAATCAATGCCTCATAGTTTCAACTATAACCTAAGTGATTTAATTCTATGAATAATTTGTGTACCATATCAAAATCACCTGGGCATAAACTAATGATCTCATTATTCAACTTGCGACCTCTCATTATGTGCTAATTTGAAAAGAGTTTTTATAATATAGTCTATAATTCTTTAGGAGTAATAACATGTTCAATAGAAAGAGTAGGTTTGGAGACATAAAGAGACATAGAAGACTACAGGCTTCATCATTTTTATTAAACAACTTGATCTTCTCTACTTGAGGTGTTGGGATTTTCTATACCCATCATGATTCGGTGTAAGCCTTTGCTCCTCAAGAGGGTTTGCAATGACTTTCCTATCATGTTAATTAAATAATATAAGAATTGGAACTAGACTCTGATCCATGGTGAAAAAGTGTATGATAAATGATGTGTGATGAAATATTATGAAATATAACCATCCTAAATATATAGAGGTTTAAATTTATAATGTGTGAGAATATTACCAATTCATAGATGTAGAAAAAAATCACAATTCAAATAAATGGCACATCAAATAGACCAATGTAATGAAAGTTATGTGCATTTGAATTTGTGGATGGCAATGGAAATATCTACTTTGT
The DNA here is from genome assembly GCA_037957365.1 of Torreya grandis. Classification (NCBI taxonomy): domain Eukaryota; kingdom Viridiplantae; phylum Streptophyta; class Pinopsida; order Cupressales; family Taxaceae; genus Torreya; species Torreya grandis. Next base: position 2,017,046 of record JARHVA010001890.1, read on the forward strand.
AAATTTTGAAAAATATTGGTTGTGCAAAAGTTTGGGTTGGGTTATAGATTTAATCCCCCACTAGTAGGAATCAAAATTTATTCCCCCTTCATATTGTTGTGCCATATGACCAAGGGGATAAGACCTTTTACAAGCGTTTCCCATCCCACTTTCTATTTATGTGATTGATGTGGGATTTAAATCACCCAAAAAAATCATCTACTTTTGAAATGAATTGTATCATTTTTCACTATCTTAAATTTGGTGTTTTCTATAAATTCTCAGATCAAAGGAACAAGTGGGTAGAACTTGGGGTCTACTAAGATAAGTGTTAGAATCTTCTAGTGTTACATAAGTCATCACAACCTAGATGATGTATGAGAAAGCATTGAAACCCAAGATGTGTATGCATAGATAATAGAATGTGCAGGTTATTTGTGTAAGGGTCAGAACCTAGAGGATGTTTGTAGAGGGGATGTAACATGAGAGCTATTAAAACAGGGGTTAGATCTTGATAGGTGTTTCTATAGGGGTTGGATCTACATTTTTCTTATTACATTCCATCTTTCATTTACAAAATCCTAATATTTCCCTTTGAGTTATATTATTTTATTTACTGATCACTCTTAGAAATTCCATTTGTGAGTTGCATTGTAATACCATGGATAGGACTAGGCATTTCTCACAAATTAGCACATTACCAACATTTTCTTTTAAAAATAATTTTTAGTTATTTCCACTTCATTGGTGATCCCTTTGGAGTTGTAGTGTAATACCATGGTAGGACCAAGACATCCTCATAAAGTATTCTAATACCCGAGTTACAATGATATTACATGTGTCAAATTTGAGATAAGTAGTGATTGATTATGAGTTACATTTCATTGACATGTTTCCCATCTTGATATAAGATGTTTGTGCTTACTTCATTGATCATTCACTTTTATCTTCTTATTTTTTGATTGCATGCATTCTTACAACCATTTTCTTAAATTTTTCATAGTTTCAACCTTGAATAGTGTGATCAATTTAAGTTTATTTTTCTAATTTTATTTCTCTTTTATACTTCCCAATGTGATTTATTATGATTTATTGATTCAATTATTTTATTTTATACCATTTTCCTTTCATGTGCCTTCACTTTTGTAACATTATTTTCATGCTTCCAAATGTGATATAGTGTGATTTTACTTATTTTAATTTGGTGCAAATTTGTTACATAGTTTAAAAACATATTGTTACCTTTTTTACTATCTTTGATTTATTATATTTAGTCATATTTTTTTATTAAATATTTCCCATCATAACATAGTTTACATTACACTTTTTTTTATCACTTATACTTTTTCAAGACACTTTTGTTTTTTCCCTTTTAACCATGCATGTGTATCACATAATGCTAAAAAAGAAAAATATCCACATATATTTCCCATATCATAGACAACATAAGATACATACATGTTCAAGAAATAAATATATCCATACATCAACATCCAAAACTAAAAAAAACTCATGAGATCAAAGCTAACTGCCAAAATCAATATCTATATATATCATATGTTTATATAATACAAGGTACAACATATTAAATAGCTCTAGATCTAAGGCTGGGCTTTATATTTATTATCATCTAGCCTAGACATGCTACCCATAGATGCCTAGGACTATCCCCTTTTAATGTTATGTTGTAATGAGGTAGTATGAGATCTCAAACTTACTATCTATGCCTTTAGATTGGCTACCTAGGCTTGCACCTATCTAAGATAAATAGTGGTAGCCATGTGCATTAATCTATCATAAGCTAAGTTGTGTCAAGCCTCTACCCCTATCTTCCACCCCTATCGACAGATGAAACCCATCCCCACATGCCTATAACTACCTCACATCCTTCCTCACCAATCCAAACTAGCTTGTCTCAGTTGGGGAAGTTGATACTGTAGGATCATCTAGTGAAGTAAGGTCATATAGACCTAGAAGCCCATATAAAATGTCATGGTGCATAGTCATAACAAGAAATCCCTACCGATGTCCTCCATCGTAATATCTAAAAAACCAAAATTAAATGTACATTATATCACATATATATCTAAAAATTTATCTATCTACTATAATCACATACAACTAATATATTATATAAATTTTAATTCAAAATTAAAACATTTCTTATAAATGTAGGTGTCACCAACCACTGTCTCCTCATATACTCATTTATCGATCATGGTTTATCCATCATCTCGATCATCAAGTGCCTTCTTTAAAGGTTGCCTCCACACTAATGCAAATCCAAGAGTCACCACTTGAGCATGTCGATATGCTCTCCTAAGAGATGTCTCTAAGGACCAGTTATGTCTTGGAGAAACTATTGGATCATCCTATGTTTTAGCCTTTACCTATGCCCGATCTCACCTATGGTTCCTCTATCTATGGTGTGGCTCTAGTTTTTTGATGATGAAAATTATACTGTCAACCAATCAACCCTTTTTCCTTTTATGAAGGTTATGTTGGAATCATACCAATATAATAGTAAGGTTTTAAAGGTTCAAGTATGATCCTGAAGGTGCAAGGGGTTTTTTAAATGTTCTGATAAATAATGAATAAGATATCAAATATAACTTATTTCATTATAATTTCAAACATCCACTTCAAATAATTAATTAATTTAGATATGAATATGTAATCTTTCTTATCTGATAGAGAAAGCTTATGAACAAGACAATAACTTAAAGGAAAGAAATTTGATTCAATTATATAGTATATTTCAAAGTAATATCTTATAAGTAACCTTAAGATAATAAATAAAAATTACAAAGTAAAAAAAAAAAAAGAGATAAACCAAGATAAAAAAAATTGTGTATCAAGTAAGTAATCAAATAAGTCAATAAATCAAGTCAAAACAAACAATAATTAGCAAACTAAAAGGAACAAAGAAGAAACGTAAATTAATTAAGAGAAAAATAACAAAATAAATAAATAAACAAAGTAATCATTAAGTTTAAATAAATAAGAACAAAAAAATAAACTAAAGTTAGTTAAATTTAAACAATCTAAATCTAAACTAAAACTACAACTAACTAAATTAAAATCTAATTAACCTAACAATTTAATTAAGTCTAATACATTAAATTAATCTAAAATTAAATTATGAAGAAACAAATTCGTCAAGGAAACTAACCAATCTAACTTTAATAGAATAAACAAAGAGATTAATTTATGAAAATAAATTAAATGAAAAATAGAAATGGATAGAAAATTAAAAGAAATTAAAAGACAAAAAAAATTAAACTAAAAGACATAAAAAGAAAAATTAGATTAATTAAAGATTTATCTAAAATAGATTAAACTATATTAAAATCAAAGTCAATATAAAGCACAATATAGATAAAATATACAAGTCTCATAAGAGAGCTTCATCTTACCAAAATTGATTGATTTTATTTGAGAAACCAACATATTTATTTGCAAAATATCTTGAGAGACAACTTTTACAATCAAATAGATAAATGAAATGTCATAAATAGAAATTTTTTCATTATTATTCAGATTAAGTACTTAGATTTTGTATATGGGACTACAATCATCAAAAGACGTTAAAATTGACAACGTTAAAATAATCTAATATAAATGATAAAATAAAACTAGATATACCTACATTGCCTAAGTAATTATTCAATCATCATAGAAAGTATCATTGGGTTTATCTTCAAAAGTCATGATATCTCAGAGAAATTGCTTAGAAGAGAGAATGATAAATGATTGACTTTACAATGTATGAGTCTTCAATACTAGTTTTGTTCTTCCTCTTCAAATGAATTCTTGATCTCCTTTTATGCTTCAAATTTTAGTTGAAAAATAAGTTAGTTATTAGTTAAACTTAATTAATTGACTTTATAAAATTCAATTAATATAAATAGTTATTAGTTAAGTTTAATTAAGACTTAAAAATCTTAAATGATCAAGTACTTAAATATAGACTAGGCACTTCCTAATAGGTGGGGACCTTAATCAATTAATAATAAAATAGAATAGCATGTATCAATAAATAAATAGATGAATCAAGTTTTATAAAATACCTATTTATATTAATATCATAATGAATATTTCCAAAAATTATTATACTTTCAAAACATCATCACTAAAATATCAAAATCTCAAAATCAAAGAATTAAATCCAAAAGTACAGAGTTGTACCAACTTAAATTTCATCATGAAAATAAAAGTTTTATCCTATTGATATCTAAAAGTCATCAAAATTTGATAAAACCTCAATAACCATCTTCCCTTGCTCATTCATGCATTCATTATATTCTATCTCAGTAGTTGTAAACTAAACCAACTTAGTCCCAGTATCACTTGCATTATCATTAATCTCCATCTTAATCTTCTTCAGAACTTTGACCTCAAATTGAGTGTTTGTATCATTGTTTCTATTTAACCTTTCATCTGAAGTAGTTAGATGGATTTCAAGACTCTATTTCCTCCATGTTGAAATAGGTTCCTTTAAACTTAATTTATTTCATCCTAAATATGATCTCTCTGAGATGATGAGGGCTCTTAAGACAGAGAAATATTAACAAAGTTCTTGGCATGGGCTAATTCAATTTCAAGTTAAGGGCTTCATTAACCTATTATGTTTCACCGATGAGTTGTTTTCTTTCTAGAGTAGGTGACTGAATGGGAAATTAATGTGGATTATTATCTAAGTGGTGAGATGAATTATTTTGGAAATGAGTCCTATCACCAAATCTATGGCCATGAAATCCTTGAATACCCTTATGGTTTATAGGGTTGAAGGGTAAATTATTTAATAGATTACAAAACTCAAGGTCATTATCATCAAAGTGGATTGACATCATGACACCCTTACTGGAATACCTAAGGCCAAATATCATAGCCCATAAACTACCCCTTTGAAAGTTTCTATTCAAGTTCTGTTGATTTACATTGTCTAAATTCTGACACCAACCTCTGTTATCATTACTTCTACTTGATCTAGGTTGATGCCACCTTGACATCCTATGTATTTGAAATATATTCAAATAAAACTAACTACCATGACTAAAAACTTAACATGAACCCAAACTATACTCCTAAATCAACAAAATGATCTCTACAATGTCTATTTACTATAATAAATTGAATTTATTTTAGCCTTTTCAAATCTCATCGAAATATTCCATCTTATATAAAAACCCAACTAGAAAATAAAATTAAGTATCATAATTTTATTTCAAAAATATTTTGGCATAGCTTCATTATTTTTTACTCTCATTGTATGAAAACTATTTGAACATAAACTTAGCCAATTCTCATAATTGAAAAAAACATTTCCTGAAAGTTGAATTCATGAAAATTATCTATTAAGTGAAACCATATGTATTTTCCACATGTCATAAGTTTGAATAATATTTGAATAATATGAGTCTTTCACGATCATAAGTTCTAACTGAAAGACCAACTTATTATGACTTGCTAAAATAGAAACATCATACTTTATTCAAGATACAATCATGTAAACTCTTGTCCTTCAAACCCATCAATATATGAAACTATATAAATCGATGACTGACAAATACATTTTAAGAATCAAACATAATTCCCCTTTTTTTGCTTCTTTATGACATACTAATAACCTTTCAATGTTTTCTAAATATTCATAAAATAAACAAGCAAATTTTATTTTTACAAAAAACCCTAAGTATATGAACTTCAATACCCAATATTTTAGAATAACAAAATATTTCAAAAACTAGAACCTTTTAAACATATCAGACTCTCAGATATCTCACACTTTACAAAACCCTAATATGCACAGATTATGATTTTAAAAGACTAAATACATCAAATATCTCAATATGATAAAACTATCAAAACCCAAAACTAAAGTGCAAATCCTAAGAAAATATTCTATTATTTCAAAGTTCAACACGTTATATGTCCAAAACATAACATGTAGGATTTTATTTCAAAATTGGAACTAATATTCATGAAATTTATAGCTTCAAAATGCTAAATATAAATAGAAATCATCATTGGGCAATCACATATACATGTTCAAACCTACTCCTGAATTGACTTCTTATGACATGATGAACATAAACCTTAAAAATCCTTTCAAATATTCACAAAGCATACAGAGATTTAATTTTAGAAAGCCCAAAGTCCCAAAAAAGACTTTTTAACTATAAATATTTTAGTGACACACTATTGAATATATTAATTGATATATTACTGAAATAAACCTAATAATATGCATATTCAAAGGGTTTCAATATTTTCAGTAAAACTTTGCTCGAACTAAACAAATAAACTCATATATCCTTATCTCATCATCTACCAAGAATATATCAAAACTAAATCCATTTCTTAACAACATCCATGTAAGAAATGATATATTAAACTATTAACTGTGAGTTTATTGAACTTCTTAGACATACATGCATGAGCAGATTTAACAAAATTTATCACATGTAGACTAGAATCCATAATCTTTCTATGCAACCAAAAACTTAACCAAAATCACCAAAAATATTCCTCAAAAACTAATTTTTTTATTTATTTAAGGCATAACTATATGTGATTTTGGGAAATATTTCCACTCATAAATATGTCTACAACATCCAAAAACCAAATTGGTAGAGTATCACTACCATGAGAAACCTTCAAGAAATGACCAAAACTAACAAAATAAAACTACTTGTAATTGTAATTGCCTATTGTAACTAGCTCACTTACATGTCTACATTTTATTGGCTCATTGATATTGATATTCCTACTTAGCATTCTACCAACTAGGTTAGCAAAGTTATTAAACTAAGTGACTACAAATTTTTTTGCTAAACCTTTAACTAATCTCCCTTAATCAAGGCACATACATTTGCATTAAGTTCCTCAAACTTCCAATATCTTACGAAGATCATGAAGAGTCTTAGATATACCATTTTCATTAATTCTCATTACCAGCTTAGCGTGCCACAACATTTTCCAAAATGGGCTACAAACTCACCTTGTTGACCAACTTATCAACTTATTAACCTATGTGCCTTAAAAATGAACATAGCCTAGGTTATCTAAATAGCATTTCAAAAAAAAAAAAAAAATCCTTAAGCAAAATCAATTAAATTCCTTCAAACTCACCATGGACTGATAGGTTATATCATTTCAAAAACTTAGGATAAATAACCTTACATTAGGACCCTTGAAATAATAAGTCTTGAGACCATTAGGCTCTTTGAAAAGAAAATAGTCATATTACTTTTCAAATTAGGATAGATAATGTTAGAATTAGGAACATTAGCCAAATAAAGGACTTAGAATTAATCACTTATAATTTTAGGATCCTTTGATATCCTTAAGAAATAATTTATCCCAAGATCAAACCAACTTCAATCATGTCCATGTTTTCAAAATGTTAATTATATTACAAGTGAATTTTTCATGAACGTGAGCCATTAATTTAATTGATTATTCCATATAATGATCATAATCAAATTTCAAAGTGAATTTGATAATAAATCAAATAATGTATTTGATTTATTAAACCACAAGATGCATTGATTCCTCAAACTATAGCAATTATGACCGATCTATCTCTATACTCATAATTTGAAAATAGACTGATAGGGTTATCATTATAACCATTTTATATAACATTCTTATTTGGTTCAAACCAATTTTCATATTACCAATGAAAATGAGAAAAGCAAATTAGTCACCATAAATTTTTCCATACTATAAAAAAAAAACTTATCTAAAATTTACATAGTATTTAGTTTAAGATCAATGTAGATATCTAAATCATCATGACAATCATATAATGATTTAAACAATCAAAAGTGTCCTTATTTAAAAGTGGAAATGTTGTATTATAATTTGATCATAAATCAATTGAAAGATAAAATGATTAATCACCAACATTCAAGTGATAAATACATACACATATTTTATTCATTCATCCCTTTATCTGAAACCACTAAAAATATAAATATGAGTTCATAAACTAATCATCATCAACTTATGAAATTAAAAGTATGTATCTAAATATACTATTAATTGACTAGGTATTTGAAATAGTTTTAAACTATATGACTGAGTCATCTCTATGGCAAAAAAGTATCAGTTTTAGAAAAAATGAGAGGTGGGGTGTGAATAATAAGAATAATAGGGTGGTCATTGTTATGTTTCCTACTATGATACCTAGTTTTGTGCCTATTTTGTAGTGTAATCCATATCCATGTCATTCACTCCTCTTATTTCCTATTACTGTGCTTGACCAATACATGGATTAACATCTTATGACCTAATCATAGGTATCTCCACTAGTACTCCTCTTCCTCTCCCTCTCATCTCTTTAACATGTTGTGACCAATAAAAATGCACTATTAGATGGTCCACTAGTTATGAGAATTTGAACTACCCCACAAATCAAACCACCAAATATGGATCTAACCATGAGGTATACTGGCCCATGATCTGTACCCATGTCAGCAATGTCACAATGGTCAACCAACTAGGCCATACAATATTAATGTGTGTATAGGGATATCACATGATATCCACTTATATGATAGTCTACAATGCTAGAATATAGGTCATGGCCCAAGCTACATGACCCTACCTCCATATTATGATCTAAGGTAACATGTCATTGACAACATGGGGTAACCCAACTAGCTGATACATAGGGAACCTTTCATATATCCAATCACTCAACAAAACAATAGGCCACATGGTCTTCTACCTTGTAGACAATATCCCATACATATCATGCATGATCTAGATGTAAATGAAATTACTAAAGTAATAGAGTGCTCTAGGATCCAAAATATACTGACATAAGGATATCACATATAATGGTACCTTGTCATCTGAATTGTGATACAACACTTTCTTTTATCATAAGTCTGATCATAACCATTTATATGTTCATAATCTAACCAATATATACATCAAATCAACTTACCCTCAATCTAAGGCATATCTTATCTGAGTATGTCACCCACAAATCTAGTGCTCAGCTCTCTTCCAAATTATTCGATGTCTTAGTGATCACCAGTGTCCCTCCTATCAGTAGTCTTAATAATGCATGGACATCCTCTAGTGTCATACCCACCTAAATTATATTCCCATCTACCAATCATTAAAAATTGTTGGTCAATCCTTTTAATGCTCCAAGTAACCTAATAATGAGATCAACACTAAGAAAGATGCACATAATCTCTATGATGCCTCCAAAGCCCAATGTGACCAGTCTTGTTCTGTCCACATACTCATCAATCTAATAGATATAGTAGCCATGACACATATATTAGACACCGATACCTCTAATGTCTCTATAAAATATCAAACAATAAAGATTGTTTAATATTTTTCTATCATAAATTATCACAATACATTCTCAAATTTTCACAAATTAACCACTTAAATCAGCTAGTTTGAGTTAATTTCTCAATTTTTTACAGAATTGGCTTGATTAATACTAAATTGTCCCTATGTATTTTTTTGATACTAGATCAACCCTTTCATTTTGATACTAGATCAGTCCTTTCATTTTGGTACTAGATCAACCTATTCAATAATACATCATCCATCTTATTTTTCTATGATATTATATCAGTCCTATCATACATAGTTAGCCTTACATTTTGATACTCCATCAGCCCTATACAACACACTAAGTCAGCCCTATCTTATACCATCAACCATTTTACCCTTCTAAGCTAAGTCAACCTATTGCTATGTAATCAATCACCCATTACCATACTAAATCATCTCACTGTTATGAATTTGACCCTATCCTTTTGGCTCGACCTATGGACTAAGCTGACTACATCATACTATTAGAAAGGGGGGTATTTTGTGACAAAATTCTAAGACAAATTTAATTTCCCTTCTTTAATTGCTTTAACAATTAAAATTTGGTTTTTTAAAGTGGGGAGGTGGATAATAGTTAGGGTAATGGAAAATTAGGGTTCCCATTTATTAGCTTTGATGATACTAGTATTGATCACTATAGGTGCCTTCTCCATCAATTGCATGTGCTATAAAGTTACTGTCCAAACATCTATTTCATTCACATATGCCATTAAATATTTAATAGAAAATATATAGATAATTCTTCTAATATGTGTATTTATTTATTAGTATTCACATTGTATAGGATTTTAGATAATAATTAGCTTTGTCTCTTGTGTTAATCTGTGTAGACTAAACCCTTATTTTTGTCTATCGTAGGTTCCAAACCTAGGGTGATATCCTAAGTTGATTCAAAGGACCCATATTAAGGGGATGGGGACTTTTCTAATTTGTTTTCACTTATCGATCATTGGTTTAACTTACCTATCTATTACATGATAGGAATTCACATATCCTCATGATATACTCCATATCTGACAAGAACTCATAATACCCCTTATAGCCACTTTGCATGTCTGATTTTTCTTTATTTGAATCTATGCATTCATTTAAGATTTTATCTTATTGAGCATAGTAACTGCAGATCCTTTGGAAAAATATTTTTTAGGACTTGTAGATAATGATACTCTTCAAAAAAAAAATCAATCTATCATCTCATTATGATTTGCTTTAAACTTTGATTACCAATTAAGTAAATGAATTATGATGGATTTAATTAGAGATTCTTTCTAAATATGGTTTATATTCTAATTTCATAGTTATATCAACCATCAAGGATTATATAGATTAAAATTCCATCTATTGTATTGGTCTATTATAAAATTATTAACATCAACGGAGATGACTTAAATCACTGGCAATCATGTGGTACCTTCAAAGAGGCTACCATGGTAAATTTTAACTCTAAGCTAAGGGTTCATCAATTCCACTTATCAATATTTTCCCCTTATCTATTACATCTATTCATTGGCCAATCCTTTGGTGTGATCCGCTGCCAATACGAAATTTTAAAAATTCACCTCGAAAAGCCCTTTAGTCTTCTCATTATTTGTAATTTAGTTTGAAGAGCTTGGAGGTCAATAGGCTAGAGAGGGGCTCTCTAATTATTTCATCATCCTTTCTATATGGTTTGTCTTTGTCCCCATGTTTATGGAAAGCACTTAATCTTTCATTACCATAATTTTGATCGTAAGAAGAAAATATAAAAGTCAATTGTATTCAACAACCATCTACATCCTAAATAGAACATTGGACTAAAATTTGTAATTGAAAGTGGCATTTAGAATATTTGATATGTCTACACCAAACCACTTAACAATGCCCACTAAACAAATACAAGGAGAAAGGATTTCATCTCTCTATGCATTATACCACTTTTATAGCATATTTTCTCTTTAAAATGTTTGGATCATTTATGATGCAAATTAACTTATTAATTATTATTTCTAACATTTTGTTTATACAGGTTGGTTTCACTCATTGGTTGGTTTCGTAACCAACTTCTTCCTTCTGTAATCTTTATAAGCTTACTTATTGTACAAAAATAATAATAAGTTTTTACATTGCATATGTTTTATTAATTACTCCTCATGTTCCAAAATCCAAATATGGTATCAAAGCAAGGATATGGCAGATGAAAGGAGGAAATTTGATTTGAAGATAAGCAATGTATAAATTGAATAATAGTATGGAATAATTGAGACAATATTTAGGAACTAATAACATTTATTGAGTTTTTATTTTTACTTTCTTATGTTGGCACTAAACAATACTATTGGTGACTAAGTTACAGTGGAGAAAACTTAAAAATCTACAAATGCTCTTTCTTGGTGATCCTTGAATTCATTGTTTTCTTTGATTCCATAAACAAACTGCAAGCATAGCCATTCAAGTGAAAGAGAGGACTCCTGATATAAACCTTAAAATAGCTATATGAATGGTGTATCAATAATCTTAAGTTTTTCTTAGTAATAACATGGAACAAAAAATTCAAAAGAAGATTTAAATACTTTGATGTAGATTCGTTATCAATCTACAATTTGATACATAAGAGATTTGATGTTTTTTTTATCACATTGGCATCCACTAAGAGACAAATCTAATATATTTATTGCAGTTCCAAAGTCATATAGCTTCCACAAGGTATCACATCAGGAAATATGATGTACAAAGTAAAACAAACAAAAATGAAGAAATGGAGGGATTTCATTTGACCATCATTTGAGATTTTGTAGGATCCACCAAAGTAGAGTGCCATTATTTTATAACCAAAATATTAGGTAAACATTTCTATGCATGAGATTTTATCTTTGGTTTTGCTTTCACATCCCAAAATTTAGAGAAAATATATATTATCCATTTATATATCTAAATTCATTAAGGGAGAGTTGGATAGCATAACTTTTTGTAGTCTCTTATTAAAAAAGAGATTAGTGTTCAAAATACATTATTTTTATTTTGGTCAAAGTTATTATTTTTTGACATCATAAGATTTTAATTAAAAAAGGTGATATAAGGGTGTAATAGCGGTTATAAGGTATAATTTTGATAAAATATCATAGTTATTTGTAATCTAGAATCTATTCAAGAGTAAAGACAAAAACCCAATAGTATTCTATTCTTTTTTTATCATGACTAAAATTATAAGTTGAATCTCCAAAAATGGTAAATTGTTACCTAGAATCTACAAATAATGGAGTAGAAAGATGGAAAATACCCTCATATTTAATGATTTTTTAGAAACCACTAAATTGAGAAGGAGATCACACCATCGACTAATGCTAGAAAATTGGTTGCATACCATAAAATAGGATATCATTCATACTATTAAAAGCATATAGCACTCGTACTATTTAAAACACCTCTTATTAAATAGGTTATCATTCATATTGAAGTAGTTAAAATTAGAATATAGAAACCATGTAAAGCATTAAAGGATATGTATGAAAAATGACATACCTATAAAATTATTGATCTCTTATTGTAGTTGCTTAATAACAAGCCTATAATTGATGAAAATGTATCTGAATATCTCTCCTACATATAAACAATGAAATAAGAATATTGCATAATAGGTAGTAAAATTAATGATGACATGTTGATTACCATTAGGTTGAATGGCCTTATTTCTACATACACTAATTTTGTTGAATTGTTAAAACATAGTCATTAGCTTAATAGTGCCACATTTGACTCTATTTATGAGTTATTGACTCAACATGAGAGATAGTTTGGAAAGAAGAAGAGTAAACATACTGAAGAGGCTCACTATAAAAATAATAGGTTGCATCATAGAGATTATCATCATGTATAATGATAGTTTCAAAAAAAAATTGAAACACTATTTGAGTCATTCTTTGAGGTACTCTCCACACCATTCTAAATGGTCTTCACAACATTCCCATCAATACTCTCCAAGGTATTCCAAATATAGGCATCACCACAAGTACTCTTCTCATAGTTCTTCTAGTGATCTAGGTTCTTCTAGATCTCAAATACATGAGAGAGAACCCATTTGTTTCAAATGTGGTGGTATTAGATATCTTACAAATGTATGTCCTTCTTGATGACCCTATTCACTATGCAAAAATAAAATTGAATCCAATTATTTGGGTTATTCTAGTGGTATATCTTTTGGTTATTCAAGAGATTCTAACACTTCATCTGATTAAGAGATGTTCCTCATGGCTGAGGTTTATAGTTTTGATGGACCTGACAACATATTTTGATTGATTAGTGACTAGAGGTTAGAGAATCAGTTAGAGGCTTAAGGACTATTTCCTTATCAAGTTAACTATTTACTTGGATTTTGGGATCATTCTTGAATAACAATTTCGGTGGTAGTAGTTTGCTTCTTTTAGTTTTGTCTAGTTTTAACTTTCTCCAATTTTCTCTTCATGACATGGAGTAGGTAGTGTTAGTTGATTTTAATTCTATTGGTGCATAACTTTTCACATTTCACCTAATAGGGGGAGAATATATTACATTTGTTTAGATTTAATCAGTTATCCATGATAGTATAGCTTGATAAGGGTTGTTATCACCTTTAATATTGAGTAATGGTCATCCACTCGTACTATCACTAATGATTGATAAAAAACCAATAAATGCAATATCTTCTCCCTTATCAAGTGAGAGGTGAGAAGCTATGCACCAAGAGAATCAAAATAAACTAACACTACCTATTCCCTATCATGAAGAGAAAAGGAGAGAAAACCAAAATTGAAAAAAATTGAAAGAAGCAAAAACCTGCTACTAAAATTGCTATTCAAGCATGATCCCAAACTCTAAGTGAATAGTTAACTGGATAAGGGAATAGTCCTCTAGCATCCAACTAATCCTTCAACCTATAGTCACTGATCACTTAAACTATGATTCTAGGTATATTATAACCATAGACCTTAGCCATGAGGGATATCTCTTAATCAGATGAAGTGTTAGAATATCATAAATAATTGGAGTCAACATTTGTTAAACAATAGGGAGATGTGTCATACACATAATAGGTTTGTCACTTGGATGGGTCCCTATGTGAGACATTATGTGGATCAATGTAATTAGATAGGCTTTTATCATGTTATACTATAGTATGGTACAATGATCATGGAGATGAGCAATCTTGAATCATGTTCATCAGCCTTTTATGGCATAAATCAAAAGGTAGGCTTCTGTATAGAGTGGCATCAGTTTTCATCAATATCAAGAGGTATAATACACCACTTGTAGTTGCATTCAAGTTTACTTTGATGACTTTAGAGTCATTTTTCTAGTTATTTCATCACCCCTTTAGATGAAGGAGGTGTTTTTTGGGATCATTTATGATCCAAAGTAATTTATTAATTATTTTATCTTTACATTTTATTTTTATGGGTTGGTTTCACCCATTGGTTAGTTTTGTAACCAACTTCTTCCTTACATAAGATTTATAATCATACCTATGGTACAAAAATAAAAATAATTTTTTACATTGCATATATTTTCTAAATTTTTCTTCCTGTTTTACAATCCAACATAAAACTGAGTTTTTAGCTTTCATAGACTCGTACCCTTCTACACATTCTCACAACTTTCCTCTATATCTATCGAATACCCTAAAAAATGGTAAATTTTTTATATATAAATCTTGTCTCCCCACTTATCTATTTCCTTGATCTTAATATGTATAAGATCATATTAATCATCCAAATCAGTCATAGGCATGTGAGGAAAAAAATCAAATAAAATCGTAGAAAATGGTACATATAGAAAACTAGCTAGTCCCATGGCAAAGCACCTCATGAAATTCATATACCATTCATAACTTTTGATTAAAAAAAATACAAATGGATTTACACCTAGCCAACTTCTCTTAACATAAACATATTTCTCCTATCAATAAACAATCATGTTAAAATCTTTATACTTCTCAAAAGGATACTCAAACTCCATGTTTGTTATGAGAGCTTTGAAATCAATCCACCAAATCCATATGATTCAAGATGTACAACCATGGGCATCATTATAAATGGAATTTTAGCCTATAATGTTATAATTGGTGGATGAATGTGAACATTTTTGTAAAAAAA
>JARHVA010001890.1:2037500-2130000 GCA_037957365.1 Torreya grandis
TATTGTTTATATAATAGATGGGTTGAGATATATCTTGATAATTTTTTCCACAACCCTTCTATTTTTACTCATATTCTTAGGACTGTGATGTAGGATTATCTATTTACTGGACCATTACACAATGTTTGAAATAATTAGTATCAATAAGACGTGTAAATCAACCTTTGATGACTAAATATTAATCATGTTTGAAAATGAGATGGAACCACATACATTATATGTATCCAAGGTTGTCCTAATATAATTTAATATTTCAAATCATTTGTCATAACTTAGCACATAGTGGGTAATCTACAGGGACCTAGTGTAATACTCAATGTTACTTATCCCAATAATCGTCATGAAATATTATCAAAATCACCTAATGATTATATTATATGGATATAAATCTAAAGGTCCAATTCCAATTAATTATAGGAGAGATATGTTGTAAATGTTGAGCCCTGAACTACTATCCACAAAAACTCATTTTACTATTTTATTACAAACACACACCTAGATGTAGAGTGGAAAACATGTATTTATCATTGGTTGGTATGGTGGATCCTATTTTGCAAATGATATATTATGTTTTACCCATTTTATTAAATTTAACATGAGGGACAAATGTAGTGACTCCACATTCCATAGAAACGTTGCTATTTGTAAAGTTCTCACAACAATAACCTTATAATGTGGTGACTTGTCTTACAAGTCTACAATTGAAATAGCATCATTATATGTTTCTAAAATTGATGGAATATATTCACATTCATTTTATTGATGGTGGGAAGGAATTTTTGTTTTGAAGGTATGTCTTAATGAGTTATATTCTTTCTAGACACCACTTTATAACAAAATGTAATAATGTTTATGTTGTATATCACATTTTACATAATACCTATGAAAGCAACCAATGTTATATTACTTGGTACTTTTGTATCATGTAATTCCATAGATATGTTATATTCATATATAGTGTAGTGATTTATAATATTGAACAATGAATTTTTAGGTTACATGCTACTCAATTTATCAACAAGGCCACCTCATATGACATTAGGTTTAGAAGGAACTTGTTCTAGTGTATTACAAAAGGAAATTTAAATAGATATCAAGTGTTGTTAACACTTTAAAACCCTATAATAATGTTTACTAATTTTCTTACAATATCTAACAGGGGAGTAACATGGAAAACCATAACAACTATCACAAATTAGAGGCCAAAGTGGTTGATAGATACATCCATGTCACACATATTTCATAGAAATATGGATTAACAATATAAAAATTAGAAAAACCTAATTGAACTAAGGTTTGGAGTTTAAATATAAATTTCACCAAATGGTTAACCCTAAAAATATAGATTATAGAATTTATGATTAAAGGGGATAGAGATAGTCTACAACACAATGGTGATAAACTATGTTGATAATAGACCATTTTAATGCTAAACTCAGATATAACATATTCTAAATTCATGACACTGATATAAGCTAAAATAGGAAGTAAAAAAATGATAGATATGGAAATATAAGGAACTAATTTATTTAGTTGGTTATGATGCTGACATGGTTCTATATCTATAAAAGGCAAGAAGTAGACTAGAAGAGGGTTATAAATTAGTCACTAAATTCTCTATTAAGTTTCTCTAGAGCCCAAGACACTAGCATCAGACTGGGATAATTATGTTAACACTACTATTTGAACTAGACATAAGTATCATGTACGTAATACCTACTAGAAAATGATGCAGCCACCTACATGCTTCTATAATAGTCTCTTCCTTCACTCTTTTGTATTAATATATGGTTCATGGACTATTACTCCTCATCAAATTACAAAACCCTAATTATTCATCTTCATAGTGACCTTGTGAAAAATGGGTTAGTGGGTACATGATATCAAGCTACCCTAAAGATCCCTCTATCAATAAGCATTTCATACATATCTAATAATCTTAATAGGGCCTTAGACTGATGCAGTTTTCCTTTATGTCTTGGATTATGTGTGAATCATGTAATATGTGGAAATTAAGTACAATATTAACCTAGCTTATAACTTATAAAATATATATCTTAGGCTATTCCTTATGTAATTTTAACTTATGTATGTTTTATCTCTATAATTGATATAAAAATAGGATAAAATAGGGAATCTTTTCTTTGTTGAGTGTTTGATTGAATGATTTGATAAGTTACCTTATCTCTTTCCTAGATCTATGCAAGGTGAAGAACGAATGAAGAGTTATAATCAATAAATACCAATCTTATTAGTAAATATATTACATTAAAGCACTTACACTGACCATTAAGATATGTTTCATTAGAAAATTATATGACTTTAGGGCACTAGACACCTAAATCAGGGTAGGACATTATCATCACCATAGGGGTCTGATACCTACACTTGTGTCCATGTAGTTACAAAATAGGTACTTGCTCATAATTTTTAATGCCATAAGATGACTATATTTAATCATTATGGGAAAGATAAAATGTTTTGGTCATCAACATAATACTATTCAGACCAATATATATTCAAAGGGACATAAGATAGAGCATATTTGAGACTTCCAAAAGTGATAAAGGTTCATAAATATGAGGAACAACCAAGGTCTATATCTTCCATGTGTACAAGACTGAGGTGTTATACAATCCATAAATATCATCTATAGTGGGAATGATCATAATAACTTAGTGAGTAGATTTCTAGGAGCCCCTCTTGAAAACTAGGAGAGAAGTCCTCTCCTTAAGAATGTGTGGATAAGCATGAAATCCAATGTTAATATCTATGGTTATTTTATTAAGGTGTGAATTTTATCCTTAAATAAATTGGCATGCATGGGGGAGAATGAATAGTCTAACTTTATGTTGGGGAACATAAAATATGACGTGAATTATAAGTAGGTGTAGGCTGAAGTAAAATAACAAACATATTAGGAGGAAGCAAACCTAATAGATGAGAAACAATGGAAAACTGATAAGTCCCTTTCACAACATGATCTAGTGGCATGCTTTAAACAGGATCAGAAGTAATAAGAGTATTATGTGAAGTACAACTTGCCCTTATGTCATTAAACATTCGGTTATTATGATGGTAGTCATAGGAAAGGTTGTTATGAATGGGAACCTATTCAATCCCTGACATCTCTATCATGAAAATATCTAGTATACTTGATAAGTCCACTTGTGGTTGCTAATTTTGAGGCTCAAAGAATTTATAGGTTCATAACCCTCATGGGTTAAATGGGAGGATGATTAGATATCCTTTTCCAACAGATTGATGATCTAGGATATAGACTTTGTGGACAATATCAAATAGTTAAATAGCTCTAAACTAGTCATCGTTTCTTCTAAATTACATCCTTCTATTTTGGCTCAAATTAGATCAAATATTGAGGGATTTCATCCCTGTTATTTAAGATAACCACTTTAGGTTTCACGTGTTCAATAACATCAACCAATTGCAGAGGTTTTGTGACGTAGTTAATAGGTAGATGGTAATTAATGTGTATCTCATGTTGCTTATGCATGGTTGATTGAAGCACATAGAAAGGTTGCGGATCCCCATGGGCTATGAAAACCTTCCCTAGGTGTTGGAATCAAATGTGCTTAAAAAAGTGTAAAGGAATGACCTTCATTATATATATCAAAGGTCTTCCCAATATCATGTTATAGTTGATATATTTCCTATGGTATATAACTCAGTTGTCACCATCTTAGGACCTAGAGTGTCTGGGAGAAAAATGGTTCTTATGTAATTATATTTGAGGATATATAGCCTCTCAAGGTGTTATGACTTGTGGAATAGTTGATTTACCTAAAACCAATATATTGTAAGAAGTAATAGGGGACAATATTGATGGCTTCTCCATCATTAACCATATCTCTCTTTACATATATTTTATAAATATAAACTTGTAAAAAAAATGTTACATCCCCTTATTTTCTATATCAGATTCAAGAGGAATACAACATAAATTAAAGAAATAACCTATGTTTTGAAAATTTTGACCAAGTGGAAACATATCTAGATCCTCATGTATTATTTGAGCTATGGTGTGGGAGTAATGTTGGACATATTCCCTAATCCCAAGGAATCAAACTAGGTTTATCAATGAGTGGGTGAGTTCTCAAGTAAATCAACAAATAAAATGTGGGAGGATGTCTTAGTAAGATTCAAGATAAAATCATACTTCCATATGGGTTTATATATATACTTAGTTTATATAATGATTGAGGGATGAGGAGCCTTAGGTTTATATTATCTCATATGAGTAATAGTATTCACATCTTCCTAAACTTATAAATTTAAAACTCCTATCATTATTGTATTGCCTTGGACTCTTAACTGATGAGCAATATCGATAGTATTTGTTATAGACATTGAAGCTTTTTCATCCTAGATGTATGTCACAATGTGTTAATTTCATTGAATTAGGTGGTTATGCAGACTAAATTACTAATGATTCTAGGTAAAACAAGCTTGATGGTTAGGAAAGGGGTTTTGGTATATCTAGAGATTATAATTCTAAGGGGTGAGAGGATCATTTTCAAGGGAATGGTGGTTTGTTCCATCATTCTATAGGAACATGTCTACAAATATTTTCTTCTAATATTCAAGGATCATTTGGATGAATTTATTTTACTCCATACTATTTCAAATATCATGATTGATAACCTAGTGTAAGAGATAATATACATTAGGATCCTACTCCCTAGTTCTAAATGTTTCTCCCCATTGACCAAACCCTTGTTAATTTTTCAATTTCTAATAGGGTTGGTTTTGGAACTAGGGGGATTAATCAATGTATTGATACTATTTTTCATTTTTGTTTTTGTGATACATATTATGTGGTGGTATTAAATTAAAATTAACTACATTTGATACAGGTTGGGGATTTTGATTCCCATCTCCTATATTATTATTGACATTAGTATTGGTCATGTGTTGATATTGATTATTATTCACTAGATTTATATTTTAACTCTTGTCAATGATGTCGTTAGTGGTACCATTCTTTTTTCAATTAAGGATGTTGTGACCCAGGTTATTTGGTCTATTTGAGCCTACATTCTAAAATCTCTCATTGTTTTTGTTTGGGGTGATGACTCATTCATTGGTCTCATAAGTTTACTGACTATTATCAACAACCACTTGGTCAATCCATAAGGCACTCTCAAGAGCTTATTTGTAAGATCCATAAGGAAATTTTTGTACATCATCCATTATATCCTTATTAAGGGAGGGGAATAATAGGTCACATAGTTTCCATTGATCAATGTGAGTGACACCAAAAAATTAATATAGATCTTAGCATTATGTCATGGTGAAATGGATAGTCAATTCATTATGTTCTTATTTGATATGAATGAATTATTGAGTGTAATTCTTGATAATATTGTTCATGTTGAAGGCTTTAATGATTTAACCATTAATTATTTGAATGAATGAATGGGCCCCTTGGGGATGTGGTAATGCAATTCAATATCTATTCCTTCAACATTTTTTAGGAATTTTTTTGAAATAACCCCATCTTAACGTACGAGTTCCTCATTAGTCACAACGTAATACTTGGCATGTGCATTGGGATATACTTAACCTTTTAACTTGGGAAGTTATGGTAGGGGATGCAGGAGAAGAACCCCTTGTATGTGAGATTGAGAGGATCTTTAATGTACACAACATATATACCCATTATGTTAAATTTAGTTGTTGACATAGGAGGATAGGAATACAAATTTCAGACCACGTAGGGGTTATTTGGATAATAACTAAAAGAGAGTAATAAGTTTGATAGGGTGAAGAATAATAAACTATAAAATAGTTATCTAAATGAGCAGATTAGAAATACACATTGAAGTAAGGAGGAATATTATAAGACTTAAGAGGATTGATGGCTTGTTGAGGACTGGTATATGTAAACTAAAAATGTCCTAAAGATAAGTAAGTTTAGGTATAGACCATCTGTGGAGGGGGTTTATATGGGAGGAAAATAAATCAATGGGGTAAATAATGGTAGAATGTTGGTCACCACATTATTTTGAAAAGGTGGAGAATAATTATAAATTCTCCCCATTTGTATTTGGATAGGGTATTTATGATATGGAGAGACTTTAGAACCTTCTAGGTTGGGGTTTGTATGACTGAGGATGTACTCAAGGGATTGGTTAGATGCATAGCTTGGTGGTGGCATATGATCTTATTATGGTTGAAGCATGTAAGTTTGTTATTTTAGTAGTTTATGAGTTATTTTATATGGTAGAAGGAGAAGGATGAGCTTTTATAACATAACTTGTGCCCATGCCTTGACTCATAGATCATTAGTTATTTTCCAGGTCACTAAAGTAACCCACTACAGTGTTTATGAGTTCATTCAGGCTAATTATGGTGTTATGTCTAGGATTCTCTTGTACTAGAGGGTTATGAATGAGAGGGTGGTTAGTGTGAAGAGGTTTTTTTGGAGTGGGAATCTCAATGGTAGTGGTTATAGTTTACATCAGTAGGTTGGAGGAATCTTGGCTCTTGTTAAGGGAATGCGTATTTTTTTGCATGCGATTAATATGTCTTTCAAGTTACATATATTTCCTAGATAATTATCATATTTAGTAATAATTTCCACATCTAGGATTTTTAGTAAAATCATTGGTCTACTAGCCATGAAAGGAGTGAACTTACCTTTTCTAATGATAATTATATCATTAGAGTCTAGATGATTGCTAGTAAGTTTAAATACATCTCAAATCTCATCAATAGAGACCTCACTCCTGATTTGGGTGTTATGATGAGAATAATTATTGAAGTGTTAATCTACATTGTTATCAAAGGTAAGGTTATTTGAACTCACCAGAAAAGGCTCATAAGAGTTGATTTGGCTTCTTTTATAGTACTCCATGCTAATAGATTAGTCAATGTCTTGTCTAGACATATTTTATGGGTATGTGAATACCCATAAAACAAATGGAAGTAGGGTTAAAATGGAGAAGGTGGAAATAATAAAAATAAGTAGGGGTAATGAATAATATAAAAGATAGTCACATAGGGTTCACATTTTTATGTGCACATAAATTAGCACATGATAAACTGTGCACTCAAGTTTATAAGGTTAAGCTGAGGTAGCCGATGTAATGGATTTTAAATCAATTAGGCTAATTATTAGGTGGGATGTGATTATGAAATGGTGGTTGGAAGGGGTTAATGTGATGGAAAAAAATAACTCTAAAACATCACATTTTTCATTGAGAGTGTCTTATTTTGTAGATAGAGACATCCAAGTCCCATCATTATTTAATATTATGAGGTGAAGATCATGATTGATACTAAGACCAAGGAAATAAGAGTGGTTAGGATAAATACTCACATAACGAGATCAACTCTATCATTTTAATTTCACCAAGTCATTTTCATCTACAAACATTAATGGCATATGACAAGGTTAGACTTGGGGAGACTAACAATGCATGGAGGTGGGAATATAGAAAGGAATTATGTTATATTTACGACCTCTATGATGGGGGAGGATGATGATTGGTAGTTCAAGAATTTGTTCTTGTTCCTCTAAATCCTTAGGAGAGTCAAAATGAGGTTTGGTATTGGCAAGGAATGGAAAACCTCTCACGTAATATTGGTGTTGATATCATAATCAATATTTGTACTTTGATCTAGGGATGTAACTCTAGGAAAGAGGTGTCCTTTATGAGGGAATGAAGTCTCTTATAGTGTCATCTAATAGAGACAAGACAAGGTGTAAGCTTATGAGCTTATCTAGATGATTGAGTGTCTAAATGGACTTGATGTGTTGTAAGAATCAATGTTTCAATTATACAGATTGCATGGTCAAACAATGTTTTGGAAATGCTTTTGGTTTGTTTTCTCATGGAATGTTTGGTTTGAAAAATAAAAGTAACTATTTACTGAAATTAAGTGACTTGAAGGCTAAGAATGATAAGTGAACCAAAAATGAAAAAAAATATAACTCTTATTTTTATCTTTTCCAATTGATTTTCAATCCATGTAAGGTAATAGAGATATCTACTCTAACTAAGAAAACACTAATTCTTTTCTAACTTTTTTACGTGTAATCTAGATAAAGTCATATGTGTGCTATTTTTTCATTTCATTAATAAGTTTTAAATATACCTATGTGTAAAATAAAGTTTATGTTAACATGAAAATTATTCAATAAGAGTTTTACATTTTGTAAAACAAAATAATATTAAGCTCTTAAAACTTATTTTACTCGTATGCAATCTAAAACAAACTTTTAATATATTCCTATATTAAGTGCACACTAGTTATGAAAATGTTTTGTTTTGATTAAAGTTATTGTATATATTCTAATTTTATACTACTAGTGTGGGATAAAGACAATGTTAGTTTTTTCAAAACAATGAAAATCAGAACTGATACAAGACCTTTTATCTACTTAGGTTGATCTATGGTTTTCTAGATACTAGTGAGAGAGAGAAAGAATGAAATGAAATCCTTGTGAAAATAAAAATTGGTTATTGTAATGTAAAAAAGTATGTGTATTATATTTTTATATTCATATGTGGTTTCAATGAAATATTATATACTATGAATGAATCTAATGAATGAAAGCAAACAAAGAGATTAGATACTTTTTATTGCAAAGACTGCAAAATGAAATGATTATTTTCTTATCAAATTTGTTTTTATGGAATATAAATCTAATATACTGTAAGAATAATATAATAAAATATAATCTAATCTAACCTAATCTATGCTAATCTAAATTAAAAAAATATACTAAAATCAGAAGAGCCTCATACATGATCAAGGCAGAGATCAATTGAAAACATGAAATATATATTTTTGTTATCTTTAGTAAGCTAGCTCCTTTATCTTGGAAAGTATTTGAAAAACCTTATAATAAATAATATGAAACAATGGTTGTCACAAGATGGGGAATAAAAATTGATACACAATCCCAAGAAAAGAGTAGTTGATCTATGCCTGATTGTGTGCGTTGTTTGCTAAATCATGTTGTTTAATAAATGTCACTTCCTTACATATAATGGTGTAGTTGATCATGAAAATAATAGATGTAAAGCTTCAAAACAATGGTATAATTCTTTATCTATGAAAAGATTCAAAACTATAGGCTCTAATGCAATTTTTTAGATCCAAAATCAAGCCAAAATTGGATTACTTTTAGAAGAGCAATGAAGGATGCATAAAGAATTTTAGCCAAGTTCAATTGAGACTAGAACTTAAGAGAGACATAAAATTAATAAAAATATAAGAGGGATTGAGTTAGATGAGCATGGAGGTGAACACAAGGTAAAATAATCAATAAAAACAAAATCAACATGCAAAATCATTCAAAATCTTGTGTTATAGGAGACAATGTGTTATGGATAACATGCAAAATCATGCAAAATCTTATGATATGGCTAGCATTTTTTTTATTTTTCTCTTAATTGGTAAATTAAATCCATGTAGTGGATAAGATAACAAGGACATTAAATTATATCACACTCACAAAAATTCTTTGATAAAAATAACTTTTTGATGTGATTAGTGTTTTCCTTCCTTTCTTTCTTTTATTTTTTAAGATTGTTAGAATATTTTTATTTTCTTGATTAATTTATTTTACAGAAGAGCATTATCATGTAGTCAAATTTTGTAAGTTGAATCTTTAGTTTATTTAAATATATTTTTAACCTAAATAAAAATGAAATAAAATCATAACAACATCGAATTAAAATAATGAGTGGCAATGATAGAATTTGATGGACATCATACTTTGTATTTATTTTTTAGATTGATACTTCATAACATTTTAATATTATACTATTATTTCATATTAAACATGATCCTTTGATTTTAAAAAAATTACACATTTTTTATTATATTTTTTATCAATATTTTAATATTAAATTATTTAAATTATTTATAAAATATTATTGTTTTTTGTTTTTTCACCTTATCTTTTTTATTTATATTAAATTTTAATATATGATAAAATAATTATTGAATACTTAAAAACTTGTTATAGTGATTCTATATGAAATTTAATCCTCATTAAGGTATTTATTGATTTTTCTTAAAATTGAAGATGTTGTCATGGGCATTTTCTTTATAAATATACTTACTTTATTATATATGTGTGTGTATGTGTATGATTGATAATCTAGGGTTAAAATGGGGTCCTCACCTACAATACATTTTTTTATCTTGATCAACCCTCTAGGGTGAAATTTGTGGTTGATCAAAGGCATTCTTTAAGAGAATTCACTCATCGCTGAATGTGCAAAATGACCAAAGTTTGATCATGCATTGCACGAGAACTGTGAGGGATAAAGACTAACTATCAACTCCTACACATAGAGGTTTGAGTCCTTTAATAAATATTAGTAATATTTTATCTAACACATGATATAAAATATCTGGTAATGAGGTTTTGGTAATGACCAAATCCCTTACAATGAGGTAAAAAGTGGTCAGTGGGGGCCATAGATTTTGACTCATCAGCCCAATCGATGAACCATCTATGTGGACACATATATATGGGAATTTTAAGGATAGAATGACCTTTGTGAAATATTTATTTCACCACCAAAGAGAAAGTTATAGTTGGTCAAATCCATTTCTAAAGATAATTCACTCATCCCTGAATGCACAAAATGACCGAACTTCAATCATGCATTGCATGAGAACTATGAGGGATAGAGACTAACCATGAGATATTACATGTAGAAGGATGAGTCTTCTAAGAAATCCCAAGAATATTTTTCCTAACTCATGATGGATGAGATGTACCAAGGAGGTTTCCCTCATGGCTAAATCTCTTACAACGGGTAAAATTTGATCAATGGGGGTCATAAATTCTGACTCATCAGCCCAATCGATAAACCATCTATGCAGACACATCTATAGGGAATTTTTGAGGATATAAAAACCTTTGTCCAATATTTGTTAGGCCTTGAAAGCAAGATTTGTAGCTGGTTAGAGGCATTCCTAAAGATAATTCACTCATCCTTGAATGTGCAAAATGACCAAACTTTGATCATATATAGCATGAGAAATGTGAGGGATAGAGACTAACCATAAACTATTAAATGTGGAGGGTTAAGTCCTCTAAGAAATGTTAAGATGATTTTTTATAACTCATGATGGATGAGATATGACAATGAGGTTTCTCTTGTGACTAAATCTCTTAAAATGGGATAAAAGTTGGTCAATGAGGACCGTAGATTCTGACTCGTCAGCCCAATCTCTAGATGGATTTTTTTAGGTGAGGATCACCTTTGTATGGTCTCTATTAACCCATAGGAGTGAAATTTATAGTTGATCAGAGGCATTCTTTAAGAGAATTAACTCATCCCTGAATGTGAGAAATGATTGAACCTTGATCACGCATTGCATGAGGACCATGAGGGATAGAGACTAATCATTAGATCCTACACATGGAGGTATGAGTCTTATGATAAATAATGAGAGTATTATATATAAATTATGATGGATGAGATGAGACAATGAGGTTTATATTGTGACTAGATTTTTCAGAATGGGGTAAAAGTTGGTCAATGGGGGCCATATATTCCTACTCATCATCCCAATCGATGAACTGTCTATGCAGATACATCTAGATGGGAGTTTTTAGGATAGAAAGACCTTTGTTTGGTCTCATTAAACCCACAATAGTGAAATTTGTAAATGATCAAAGGCATTCTTGAAGAGAATTCACTCATCCTCGAATATGTAAAATGACCAAACTTTGATCGCGTATTGCATGAGAACTGTGAGGGCTGTAGACTAATAATTAGCTCTTATATGTGGAGGGATGAGTCCTATAAGAAATAAATAGAGTATTTTTTCTAACTCATGATGGATGAGACATGTCAACAAGGTTTCTCTCATGACCAAATCTTTTAGAATGGGGTAAAAGTTGGTCAGTGGGGGTCATAGATTCTGAATCATTAGCACAATCAATGAACCATCTAAATGAAGATATCCAGATGGGTTTAAGGATACAATCACTTTTGTTTGGTCTTGATTGACACTTGAAAGAAAAATTTATAGTTGATTAGAGACATTCCTTAAGAGAATTCACTCGTCCCCAAATGTACAAAATGATCAAACATTGATCTGCAATGCATAAGAAACATGAGGGTTAGAGTCAAATCATCAACTCTTACACATAGAGGGACAAATATTTTGAGAAAAACCAAGAGTATTTTTTCTAATTTATGATATATGAGACATGAAAATGAGGTTTTTGTCACCACCAAATCTCTCAGAATGAGATAAAAGTTGGTCATCAGGGGTCATAGATTTAGACTCATTAGTGTAATCAATGAACCATCTATGTGGACATGTTTAGATGGACATTTTAAGGCTAGAATCACCTTTTTCTAGTCTTTATTAACCTTTTCGATCAAAACTTTTAGTTTATCAAAGGCTTTCCTTAAGAGAATTTACTCATCCTTGAATGTGCAAAATAATTGAACTTTGATCACGCATTGCATGAGAACTATGAGGGATAGAGACTAACTATCATCTCCTACACATGGATATGATTAATCTAAGAAATATTGAGATTATTTTGTCTAACTTATGATGGACAATACACCACAATGAGTTTTCTTTCACAGTTAAATCACCTAGAATGGGGTAAAAGTTGGTCAGTGGGGACGTAGATTTTGAATCATCAACCCAATCGATGAACCATCCATGAGGACACATCTAGGTGGGATATTTTAGGCTAGAAAGATTTTTATTGATTCTCAATAAACCCTAAGGAGTGAAATTTTTAGTTTATCATAGGCTTTCTTGAAGAGATTTCACTAGTCCCTAAATGTTTAAAATGACCAAACTCTGATCACATGTTACATGAGAATCATGAGGGTTAAAGACAAACCACCAGATCTTACACATGGAGGGATGAGTCCTCTAAGAAATCCCAAGAGTATTTTGTTTAAATAATGATGTTTTATGATACATGTAAATGAGGTTTCTCTCATAGAAAAATCTCTCAGAATGGGGTAAAAGCTGGTAACTGGGGGTTGTAGATTCTGACTCATCAGCCCAATCGATGAATCATCTATGCGAACACATCTAGATGGCAAATTTTAGGCTAGAATAACCATTGTTTGATCTTTGTCAACCCTTGAAAGTAAATTTTTTATTTTATTAGAGGCATTCCTTAAGAGAATTCACTCATCCTCGAATTTGCAAAATGACTAAACTTTGATCATGCGTTGCATGAGAACCATGAGGGATAGAGATGAATCATTAGCTCCTAAACATGGAGGGATGAGTCCTATAAGAAATCCCAAGAGGATTTTATCTAACTCAGGATGGATGAGATTTGGTAATGAGGTTTCTCTTATGGCCAAATCTCTCAGAACGGGGTAAAATTTGGTTAGTGAGGGCTGTAGATCTGACTCATCACCCCAATCAACAAATTGTCTACATGGACACATCAATATAATAAATTTTAGGCTATAATATCCTTTGTTTAATCTTGTTCAACCATTGGGAGTGAAATTTATAGTTGATTAGAGGCATTACTTAAGAGAATTCACTTGTCCCCAAATGTGTAAAATAACTAAACTTTGATCACGTATTGCATGAGTACTATGAGGGTTAGAGATTAATCATTAGCTAATACACATGGAGGGATGAGTCCTCTAAGAAATATTGGAAGTTTTTTGTCTAAATCATGTCGATGAGATGTGGCAATGAGGCTTCTCTCATGACCAAATCTCTCATAATAGGGTAAAAGTTCGTCAGTGAGGACTATAGATTCTGACTCATCAGCCCAATCAATGAACCATATATGCAAACATGTTAGGATAGGAAATTTTAGGCTAGAATCACCTTTCTCGAATTTTGGTCAACCCCTAGAAGTGAAATTTGTATTTGAGTAGAGGCATTCCTTAAGAAATTCACTAATCTTCAAATGTGAAAAATAACCAAACTTCCATCACACATTGCACGAGAACCATGAGGGATAGAGATGAACCATCAGCTCTTAAACATAGAGGAATGAGTTCTTTAATAAATCTCAAGATGATTTTATCTAACTCATGATATAAGACACATGGAAATGATGTTTTTATCATATCTAACTCTTAGAATGGGGTCAAATTTGGTCAATGGGGCTATATATTCTGATTCATTAGCCCAATCGATGAACCATCTACATGAACACATTTTGATGGGCATTTTTTGGCTAGAAAAACCTTTGTCTAGTATAGATTAGGCCTCAAGAGTTAAATTTATAGTTTATTGGAGGCATTCCTTAAGAGAATTCACTTGTCCTTGAATATATAAAATGATCAAACTTTCATTATGAATTACACGAGAATCATGAGGGCTAGAGACAAACCATCAGGTCATACACGTACACAA
The DNA here is from genome assembly GCA_037957365.1 of Torreya grandis. Taxonomy (NCBI): domain Eukaryota; kingdom Viridiplantae; phylum Streptophyta; class Pinopsida; order Cupressales; family Taxaceae; genus Torreya; species Torreya grandis. The sequence continues at coordinate 2,051,865 of JARHVA010001890.1, forward strand.
ATGAGTATTATAAGAAATCTAAGGATTTTGTCTAACTCATGACATATGATATATGGAAATGAGGTTTGTATCATAGATAAATATCTTAGAACATGTTAGAAGTTGGTTAGTGAGGGCTGTAGATTCTAACTCATCAGCCTAATCAATGGACCATGTACACAGACATGTCTAGATAAGCACTTTTAGGCTAAAATCAATTTTTTTAGGTCTCGATCAACCCCTGAGAGTGAAATTTATAGTTTATTGAAGACATTCCTTAAGATAATTCATTCATCCCTAAATGTGGAAAATAAGCAAACTTTTATCACAAGTTCCACAAGAATCATAAGGGCCAAAAATGAACCATCAGTTCCTACACGTGCATAAAAAAAATCCTATAATAAAACCTTGGAGTATTTTGTCAAATTCATGATGGATGAGATTTGGAATTGATGTTTGTCTCATAGCCACATATCTCATAACATGTCAAAAGTTGGTCAGTGAGGGCTGTAGATTTTGACCCATCAGCCTAATCGATGAACCATCTCTATGGACACATTGAGATAGCCACTTTTAGGCTAAAATCACATATTTTAGGTCTAGATAAACCCCTAAGAGAAAAATTTGTAGTTGATTAGAGGAATTCCTTAAGATAATTCACTCATCCCTGAATGTGCAAAATAAGTGACTTCCATCATGAGTTGCACAAGAACTGTGAGGGCTAGAGATGAACCCTTAGGTCTTACATGTGCATGAATGAGTCTTCAAAGAAAACATGAGAGGATTTTGTCTAACTTGTGATGGATTAGATGTGGTATTGAGGTTTCTCTCATGGCTAAATCTCTTTTAACATGCTAAAAGTTGGTTAGTGAAGCTATAGATTCTGACTCGCCAGCAAAACAGACAAACCATCTACATGGACATGTCAAGATAGACCCTTTTAAGATATAATCACATTTGTCAGGACTCTATCAACCCTTGAAAGTGAAATTTCTAGTTTATCAGAGGCTTTCCTTAAGAGAAATCACTCATCCTTGAATGTGCACAATTAACAAACTTCCATCATGAGTTGCCTGAGAATTGTGAGGGTTACAGAAGAACCATCAGGTCCTACACATGCATGGATGAGTCTTATAAGAAATCCTAGGAGGATTTCATCTAAATCATGATGAATGAGATGTGGTAATGAGTTTTCTCTCATGTCCAAATCTCTGAGAACATGCCAAAAGTTTATCAGTGAGGGCCATAGATTTTGACTCATCAGTCTAATTGACAAACCATCTATATGAACACATTGGGATAGGCACTTTAAGGCTAGAATAAACTTTTTTAGGCATCATTCAACCCTTAGGGGAAAAATTTATATTTTATTGGAGGCATTCCTTATGAAAATTCACTCATCCCTAAATGTGCAAACTGAGCAAACTTCCATCACGAGTTTCATGAGAACTGTGAGGGATAGAGATGAACTATTAGGGACTACACATGCAAGGATGAGTCCTATAAGGAAGCTCAGGAGGATTTTTATAACTCATGACAAAGGAGATGCAATAGTGAGGTTTATCTCATGGTTAAATCTCTCAGAACATGCCAAAAGTTGGTCAGTAAGGGTTATAGATTCTAACTCATCAACCTAATTGATAAACCATCTATATGGACCTTTGTCAGGTCTTAGTCAAACCCCAGGAGACAAAGTTGTAGTTGATCAAAGGCATTCCTTAAGAGAATTCACTTGTCCCTGAATGTGAAAAATGAGAAAACTACCATCATGAGTTACTTGAGAACTATGAGGGCTAGAGATGAACCATTAGGTCCTGTACGTGCATAGATAACTTATCTAATAAAATCCAAGAGGATTTTTTATAACTCATGATAGATGAGATTTGGTAATGAGGTTTCTCTTATCTGTAAATCTCCTAGAACATGCCATAATTTAGTCAATGAGGGTCATAGATTCTAACTCATCAACCTAATTGATGAATCATTTACATAGACATATCAGGATATACACTTTTAGGCTAGAATAACCTTTGTCAAGTCTTGGTCAAGCTTGAGGAGTGAAATTTATAGTTGATGGGAAGAATTCCTTAAGAAAATTCACATGTCCTTGAATGTGAAAAATGAGCAAACTTCCATCATGAGTTATACAAGAATTAATTGGGGTAGAGTACTCTAAGAAAGCCTAGGAAGATTTTGTCTAAATCATGATGGATGAGATGTGGAAATGAGGTTTCTCTCATGGCTAATTCTCTCAAAACATGCTAAAATGAGGATAGTGAGGGCTATCAATTTTGACTCATCAACCCAATCGATGAATCATCTATGCAAACACATTGGGATAGGCACTTTTAGGCTAGAATCACCTTTGTCTAATCTGAGTCAACCTTTAGGAGAGAAAATTATAGTTGATTAGAGGAATTCTTTATGATAATTCACTCATCCCTAAATGTAAAAAATGAGTGAACTTCCATCATCAATTTCATGAGAACCAGGAGGGCTAGAGATGAATCATTGGGTCCTACATGTACACAATGATTTTGTATACCTTAAAAAATTAGAGAACTAGGTGTATCCAAAGCCTGGTAAACTTGAAATACAAACAAATTAGGGTTGAAAAATACTTTTATAGATTAGCAATGAGGTTTTAGACCTTCCTCACAATTCACACACTAATATTCATGCATTATACAAGGAATAGGTATCAAAGTATCCAAATTACTAAATTTAAATATATGGATCCTTTTTAGGCTTTGAGATTCATTTAGAGAATATGAAAATAATCTATACCCTTATCCACATTTCAATAGATCCATTACCACAGAATAAGGGTCTATTAATAGAAACCTTTAACACAAAGGTCAGTAGAATATGATATGAATTACTTCTTTCCTTTATTGACCATCATTCACAATCAATTTCCATATCATATACATTCAAGAAAACACAAAATATAAGATATACACAAAATACTATGAGTAGAGACAATTTTGTCAATAATTTCCTTTTATTCAATACTCTCCTCTTTCTTCTAATTCAAGAATATCTATCTAAACCTACTATAATAGACCTTATATCTTCCTCACCAACTAATAACTTATTTTTGATTAATTCTCAATGTGGGAGTCTTAGACACATCCTTGTTTACAACTTAAGTTAATATGTAGACCCATGTCTATGAGGGTTAAGGAATTATAAACCCTTCACCTTTTCATAATAATATTGATTACATGTTACTATATCTCACATCATCAAATAAATGCTATGATCCCTCAAAAGGGCTTACAAGGATTCAAATTTTTTAATAATGCTTTTATGAATTTTATGAATCCTAGACACCTAGTAAAGACTCTTATGGACCAAAAATCAGTTTAAAACACCTCTTAACTTATTTCAAGATGAAAATGACATCATGATGACATCACTAAAGGATGACCTTGCATCTTTATTTTATTAAAATAAAAATAATGAGAATGTGAAAAAGGATTTGCTTAAAGTAGATGAAATTAGTATAAATTGTTGTGGCTTCTCTTCATTTCAAGAAGATAATCTTCTCTATTCATGCCACCAACCACGTGAAGGTGGAAGATCATATGGTGCCACTAACATACATTTAAATTATTAGTAATTTTTTTAAATAGAAATAAACACATAATCATAAAATAGTTGAAAAATAAAATACATTAAATCAAATAACTTTATTATATTAATTTGAAATAAATTAGATAAACTTACTAATTCAATCTAATGTACTTTTAGGATCAGCTTTGTTTACAAGTGTTTCAAGAATATCTTCATGGTTAGATTCATGTGCTTTCCACAAAGTTTTATTGTGAAGCTTTCCATGATATTTGGTCAATTGAATATTTGTAGCAATAACAAGGTTTGAATAATGAAGCACCATCTTATGTATTTCAAAGTCCTCAAATAAAAGTTTTGTTTTTTATGATAGTACCTATGAAGCTAGGTTCGAGTAAAAACTATGGATCCAGCGGGATAAATTAGCTCTTCTCCATCCATAACATTTGTGGTTAATTTTTTTGCCTCTACACAATGACACAATTAAGAGTTTTTTCCCTCATCATTGTTCTTCGGTATAATTACTACAAAAAACATGCCCTATGTTTAAAGTAAATAAAATTGTAAGTACATATAGAGAAAACAAATATCACTAATATGTAAGGTTGTCTATTTAATTAAAGAATAAATTATACCTAGTTGCACAAGATCTGCGATGTGGTCAAAGTCAATTGATGATGTCATTTCATGATCTATCACTTGTTGGAGTGAATGGATACTCTCTACAGGTAATATGGCTCTACAATACAATTTGTCAACCCATTATTTTGACTCACATTAATTCCAATTAAATTACATACATGAGGAATAAAAACATGCCATACCCCTAGTACAAATAGTCCATGAACTTAAATTTTAGCTTTCAATGGAGGGGAAAACAGTCGATCTAGGTACTATAATGCAATCTTCATACATTGCATCATGTTATTACTATATTAACCAAAAGAATATTTGTATATGAGAATGTTTATTTGATCCATGACAAATATTTTTATTACATCAACTCATAATACTTACTGCATCGATCAAATTAACACCATCCTTGTGCTTTGCATATTCTCTTTTAAGTGCTCTTTTTACACATGCATTAGCACCATCATGTTCCCCTTTTCCATGCCCAACCTCAAACAATCTCCAAAAATGTTGAATACCATTCTTTTTATGTATTATGCTTAGCCATTAAAATATTCAATAATTTGTAAATTGTCCTACATAATTATCTGACCAAATGTAGTGTGTATCAAACATGAATTGTCTTCCATTCATATTGATATAAAATATCTCAAAACAACCTTGGATAAAATCTGAAGAGTGAGATATGTCATCACTCATATAAAAATGGTACTCCCTCAAAATATTTTTGTTGTTGTTTGTGCTATCAGGTGCATATTTGCATTTAATATGAAGAAAAATTCCAGCTTGAATTGAATTATGATGTTGGGATTAAATCTCATTCTATGGTTGTAGTGTGTATTTTTTAACAATATCCACAACCAAAATAATGGTTCCATCTGGGAAGTTATCCTTCATTCTTTGAATTGGGACATAAGTGAATTAAATTCCTCTTCATTAGGAGACACATGATTATGAGTCATTATTTGATGTTGATTATAATCATACTCAAAAATTTCATTATGAATAGATGTTTAATTATATTATCTTTATCAATATGTTTCATCATTCATTACAAATTCACTATTTACATGCTTTACATTTTGAATTTCATCTTGCAACAAAGATTGACTCGGTTTTATTATCTCATTTGAAGACATATGTAAACTAAATTCTACAGAATTGGGCATGTTATTCTCATTAGAAGCATTACTTGGTGTAGAAGAACCTTCACCTTGCTTAGAAGCTATTATGGATGCCCTCTTATCTGCTTGTCTTTTTATTTCTTTTTCTCTTTTGTCTTCAATTTCCTCATTTGTTAGCTCTTTTATTAGTCTTTTACGATGACTTCTCAACCCTATTATTTAGCTTTGCTAAAATAAGACACTTTTAGATTTAAAATTGATTAATGTTTAGTGATACAAATAAAATAGATGAACAATTCATGAAATTCACATTGTTATAGAAAAACAAAAATAGTTTGTGTTTGGAAAAAACAAAAGAAAACACTCATTTTCATGGCAAATGCAACAAGAATTCATGAACCACAAAGAGTGTACATGATTTACAAAGAATGCACACCCTTTGGGATCTACAGATAAATGGACAAATGCATTTATTTGCCCATTGGTGGTTGTGGAAAGGGTGTACACCCTTTGCAAAGGGCGTATGCCCTTTTCATATTTACAAAAAAAAAAATCTTGATTTCCCTCCAATTTTATTTCAGTTTTAGGCCTGGAGGGTCCCAAACCTAGCTAAATTCTATCATGGACCAACCAAGGATATTTATAATAAATTTATATTTTTTTTCCTTTTTATTGATATGTCTAATTTGGCAGTTTTTATTATTTAAAAAAATTATATGGGTTTGTAGAGTAGAAAGCATAGTTCTAATATATATATATATATATATATATATATATATATATATATATATATATATATATATATATATATATGTATATATATATATATATATATATGTATATATATATATATATATATATGTATATATATATATATATATATATATGTATATATATATATATATATATATATGTATATATATATATGTATATATATATATGTATATATATATATGTATATATATATATGTATATATATATATGTATATATATATACATATATATATATATATATATATATATATATATATATATATATACATATATATATATACATATATATATATATGTATATATATATATATATGTATATATATATATATATATATGTATATATATATATATATATATGTGTGTGTATATATATATATATATATATATAATGTTAGAATATTATGTATAATTATTATTTAATTTATACATAACATAGCTCCTTATAGTTTGTATACATATCATCACAAATTCCCTTATAAATATTTGAATGTTAATCGAACACTTATAAAACCTAATCTCAACAATCTACACTATCAACTATACTTTTAAAAAAAATGATTTTCATGAAGTTAAAGTCAAAAATTTATGTTTATACACTTGTAGTTTCAAACATCAGCTCCATGTGTTTGATTTTTTAACAGTGGATTGATGTTTAAGAGTTGATGATTCATCTCTATCCCTCACGGTTCTCATGTAATGCATGATCGAAGCTTAATCATTTTGTACATTGGAGGATGAGTGAATTCTCTTAAGGAATGCCTCTGATCAACTATAAATTTTACTCTCAAGGGTTGAAAAATATCACACAAAGGTTATTATAGCCTAAAAATTCCCATCTAGATGTGTTCGCATAGATGGTTCATCAATTGGGCTAATGAGTCAGAATCTATGACCCCTAGTTACCAACTTTTACCCCATTCTAAGAGATTTTTATATGAGAGAAACCTCATTTCCATGTCTCATCCATCATGATTTAAATAAAATAATCTTGGGATTTCTTAGAGGACTCATCCTCCATGTGTAGGAGCTGATGGTTAGTCTTTAGTCCTAATGATTCTTATACAACATGTGATCAGATTTTAGTCATTTTGCACATTCGGGGACTAGTGACTTCTCTTCAAGAATGCCTCTGATCAACTATAACTTTCACTCTTAGGGATTTATTGAGAATGAATAAAAGTCTTTCTAGCCTAAAAAATCCCACCTAGATATGTCCTCATAAATCGTTCATCAATTGGGCTAATGATTCAAAATCTATGTCCGCCACTGACCAACTTTTACCCCATTCTAAGAGATTTAACTATGAAAGAAACCTCATTGTGATTTCTTGTTCATCATAAGTTAGAAAAAATAATCTTAATCTTTCTTAGAGTACTCGTATCTCCATGTGTAGGAGCTGATAATTAGTCTCTATCCCTCACAGTTCTCATGTAATGCATGATCAAAGTTTGATTATTTTGCACATTCGAGGATGAGTAAATTCTCTTAAGGAAAGCCTCTGATAAACTATAACTTTTGATCCCAAAGCTTGATCAAGACTAGACAAAGGTGATTATAGCCTAAAAATGTCCATCTAGATGTGTCCACATAGACGGTTCATTGATTGGGCTGATAAGTCTGTATCTATGGCCCCTAATGACCAACTTTTACCTCATTATTAGAGATTTAGTAGCGATAAAAACCTCATTGTCATGTCTCATCTATCATAAGTTAGACAAAATACTCTTGGGATTTCTTAAAATACTTATCCCTCCATGTGTAGGAGCTAACAATTTGCCTCTAACCCTCATGGTTCTTGTGCAATGTGGATCAAATCTCGATCATTTTGCAAATTTGGGGATGAGTGAATTCTCTTAAGGAATGTTTCCAATCAACTACAAATTTTTATCTCAAGGGTTGATCGAGACCAAACAAAATTGATTATATCCTAGAAAAACCCATCTAGATATGTTCATGTAGATGGTTCATTGATTGGGCTAATGATTCAAAATCTACAACCCCCACTGACCAACTTTTACCCCATTTTTAGAGACTTGATCATGAGTGAAACCTCATTGCCTCATCTCATCCATCATGATTTATAAAAAAAAATCTATGGCTTTCTTACAGGACTCATTCCTCCACATATAAGAACTAATGATTACTCTCTAGCCCTCACGATTCTCGTGTGATTCATGAACAAATTTTGGTCATTTTACATATTTAGGGATGAGTGAATTCTCTTTAGGAATGCCTCTGATCAGCTATAAATTTCACTCATGGGGTTTGATCAATACTAAACAAAGGTCCTATCATAAAACACCCATCTAGATGTGTCTACATAGATGGTTCATCGATTGGGATGATGAGCTAGAATCTACAACCCCCACTGACCAACTTTTACCCCATTCTAAGAAATTTGGCCAAAAGATAAACCTCATTATCTCATCTCATCCATCATGAGTTATATAAAATAATCTCATGATTTATTATAGGACTCATCCCTCCATGTGTAAGATCTAATGGTTAGTCTCTATCCCTCATGGTCTTCATGCAACACATGATAAAAGTCCAGTAATTTTGAACATTCTAGGATGAGTTAATCCTCCTAAATAATTCCAATGATCAACTATAAATTTCACTCCTAAGGGTTAATCGAGACCGGACAAAGGTTACTCTAGCCTAAAAAATCCCATCTAGAGATTGGGCTGACGAGTCAAAATCTACGGCCCTCATTGTCCAACTTTTTACCCAATTCTAAGAGATTTAGTTGCAAAAGAAACCTCATTCTCATATCTCATTCATCATGTGTTAGATAAAATCCTCTCAAGATTTCTTAAAGGACTTATCTCTTCACATGTAATAATTGATGGTTAGTCTCTATCCCTCATAGTTCTCACGTAATACATGATCGAAGTATGGCCATTTTGCACATTCAAGGATGAGTGAATTCTCTTTAGGAATGCCTCTGACCAACTAAAAATTTTGATTTCAAGGCCTAACCAAGATTGAACAAAGGTTGTTTTATCCTAAAATTTCCCATCTAGATGTGTCTACATAGATGGTTTATCTATTGGGTGGATAAGTCAAAATCTATGACCCCCATTGACCAAATTTTACTCGTTCTAAGAGATTTAGCCATGAGGGAAACCTCGTTTCTACATCTCATCCATCATGAGTTAGGGAAAATATTCTTGGGATTTCTTAGAGCACTCATCCCTCTACATGTAACAGCTCATGGTTAGTCTCTATTCTTCCTAGTTCTCATGCAATGCATGATCAAAGTTTAGTCATTTTGTGCATTCATGGATGAGTGAATTCTCTTCAAGAATGGCTCTGACCAACTATAAATTTCCCTTTTGGAGTCCCAATAAAGATTGAACAAAGGTCATTCTAGCCTTAAAATTCCCATCTAGATGTGTTGCATAGATGGTTCATCAATTAGGCTGATGAGTCACAATCTATGGCCCCCACTGACTACCTTTTACCCCATTTTAAGAGATTTGGTCATGAGAGAAACCTCATTACCACATCTTTCTTATCATGTGTTAGATACAATCTTCCCAATATTTATTAAAGGACTTGTACCTCTATGTGTAGGAGTTGACAGTTAGTCTCTATCCCTTGCAGTTCTCGTGTAATGCATGATCAAACTTTGGTCATTTGCACATTTATGGATGAGTTAATTCTCTTAAATAATGCCTCTGATCAACCACAACTTTCACTCCCGAGGGTTGATCAAGATCAAAAAATGTAATACAGATGAGGACCTCATTTTAACCCTAGATTATCAATCACACACACGCACACACGCACACACGCGCGCGCACACACACACACACACACACACACACACACACACACACACACACACACACACACACACACACACACACACACACACACACACACACACACACACACACACAATAAATTAAGTATATTTATAAAGAAAATGCCCGTGACAACATCTTCAATTTTAATAAAAATCAATAAATACCTTAATGAGAATTAAATTTGATATAGAATCACTATAACAAGTTTTTTAGTATTCAAGAAATATTTTATCATATATTAAAATTTAATATAAATAAAAAATATAAGGTGAAAAACCAAAAAGCAAGAATAATTTATAAATAATTTAAATATTGTAATATTAAAATATTGATAAAAATTAAAGGATCATGTTTAGGATGAAAAAATAGTATAATATTAAAATGTTATAAAGTATCAATCAAAAAAATAAATACAAAGTATGATGTTTGTCAAATTCTATCCTTGCCACTCATTATTTAAATTTGATGTTGTTATGATTTTATTTCATTTTTATTTAGGTTAAAAATATATTTAAATAAACTAAAGATTCAAATTACAAAAGTTGACTATGTGATAATGCTCTTCTATAAAATAAATTAATCAAGAAAATAAAAATATTCTAGCAATCTTAAGAAATAAAAGAAAGAAAGAGAAGGAAGGAAAATACTAATCACATCAAAAATTTATTTTTATTAAATAATTTTTGTGAGTGTGATATAATTGAATGTCCTTATTATTTTATCCACTACATGGATTGAATTTACCAATTAAGAGAAAAAGAAAAAAATAAGATGCTAGCTATATCAAAATGTACTTAATTTTTGTCAATTTTTGAAGAGTGGATTGAATTTACATTTTTTAATATAATTCTTACTATATCCAAATGGGCTACTAGAGCAAATGTTTCATTATAAAACATTCCAAGATGTTGTGTGAAGCCTATTTCAACTAAGCTTCCCTTGTATTTAGGCACTTTTTCATTTGCACTATATATGGTCTTGTAGACCCATTTCACACCTATGACATCCTTCCATTTAGAAGGATCTATTAACTCCCATGTATGATTATTTTCTATGGTATCTACTTCTTCACCCATGGCTTGAGCCCAAATTTCATAATGTATAGCTTCTTCAAAAGAGATTGAATCACTAACTTGAGAAAATAATGCAAAACCTAAAAAGGAATTAGTTGTATCATCATATAAGCTTTCTAAGTGGTGTTTGTATTTATCCATGCAAATTAGAGTGAAAAATTTCATGTTGTGTCTTTGATCTTATTAATTTTTCAATTGGGAAAGTCTCTATATGTTTGTTCCCCAAAATGTATCCTTCACAAATTCTTTTCGGTTTTTGAATTGATGGAAAACCTTTCACCATGTTTTTCTCATGTAATAAATTCAATCCTCCAATGTTTAAATACCCAAATACAAGATGCCAAAGCCAAGACTAATCTTTTATCACTGGCTGAAAAGCTAATTGTATTTCTTCATCATTATTTTGAGCTGTCCCAGAGCTAATTATTTTTTTCTCAAAAATATCTTGGGCTGATTTTCTTTTCATAATTAGTTCTAATCTCAAAGGAAACATTCCATTGCTTGTCATTTGTACCTCGGCAATCAACTGAGTACTTGGATCTATGTCCACAATCACACATTCAATGTCTTGAATGTAAATTATATACCCCTCTAGACCAGTTGACCAATGATCATAAGATTAGGTTTCAAACCTGCAACATAATAAACATCTTGAATAATGTTTTACTTGCCCTTTTTATTTAGAATGTTGATTGTTCCCTCGCCCATTACAATTACTTTGTTATTGTTCCCAAGAATAACATTGATCTTTACTTACTCATCCAAACATAAAAATAAATCCAAGTTTCCTGACATGTGATTACTGCAACTAGAGTCCAAATACCAAATATCATATGGATTCTCTTGAGCAACATTACATTCAATAGGAAATTTAGTAGATATTGCTTCAGCAGTGCTTGTACAATCCATAAACATGGACCTTGATGTAGAGCTTTCAAACTGATTTTGATTATCTCTGTTTTGATCATATTGCTTCTTCCTACACTCATAAGCATAGTGCCCATATTTCTTGCGGTAGTGACACTGCAAATTAGACTTGTCTTGTCTTTGACTAGTTGACTGATTATAATTAATATTGTGTTTATCCTCTTTCACTTGGGTTTGCTAAACTACTGCTGTGTCCACCTCTATATAAATTTATGCCTCTGCCTCTGGGGATGAACCTTCGTCTACCTCTTCCATGACGCAACAAAATCTGGGATGAAAGTGCATGTTCTAAAGATGTATGTGACCTATTTAACCTTTGCTCATGATTTATTAAACAGGGATGCAACTCATCGATTGAAACATGACTCAAATCTTTAGTTTCTTCTATGGCTACAACCAAGGGATCATATTTTGCAAGAAGACTCCTAAGCATTTTTGCCACTACTCTTCTATCATCCATTGTTTCTCCATGGGATTTAATATGATTTACTAAACAAACTACATATGTAAAATATGACTCTATAGAGTCTGACTCTTTCATGGACGTATTTTCAAAATCTTTTCTAAGTAAATGAAGTTTGGCAGTTTTAACTTTGTCTTCGACATATTTTCAAAATCTCTTCTTAGTAATTGAAGTTTGGCAGTTTTAACTTTGTCTTTACTTTGAAATGCAACCTAGTGAGTGTCCCATATCTTTTTGGCTTGCTTGGCTGCTGCCACTCTAGGAAGAATGCTCTCATGCATAGCTTGATGTATGTAGAAGAGGGCTTTTCCATCCTTCTTCCTTTGCTCCTTTAAAATATCTTTCTCTGCTTGTGAGAGTGCATTAAATGTTGCTTGATCTGCAGGCTCTGTATACCCGTTTTCAACAATTTCCCAAACATCCTGGGCCGTGAATAATGCCTTCATAGTTAGTGACCAATATACTTAATTTTTACCTATGAATAAAGGAGTCTGCAAATTTGAATGAGATGCACCATATGCGAAAACCATTAATGACTATAAAGAAATAGAACCTCGCTCTGATACCAAAGTGAAGAAAAAGAGAATGATAGAAGATTGATATAATCTAATGGACATCTGGAAATAGAACAAATTACGCAGAAATAAAAATACTGCAGAAAACTAAATCAAAGAAAAACTGCACTGCTGTGCGTTCCTTCTTTCATTAATTAGATAGTCCTCTTTTTACATTATTAAATCAATACAAGACCCACTGTTTTAGAGAAGATTTATCCAAAACGCAATTCAAGCAAATTATTAAAAGAAACAATAAATACTTACGGACAGTTATCAACGTGCAAATAGCTGTTTAGAAAAAAGGAAAAAAAAACATAACTAGCTTTATTCGGGAGAAATTATTTCATTTTTCTAACACAAAATAGAAGAATTATATTTTTAAAAAATGCAGTCGAGAGTTCCTTCATCGAGGAGGCACTGACCAGATTTTTAATTGACAGGCCTGGTTATGTTGAAATCCCAGGCCTACTTCGGACGAGATCAAATATCAGCCCTGTTTCGGTAATTAAACTACGCTATTATTCAGGGTCAAATAAGTTGTGTAGCAAAAATAACTTATGCACCGACGGTATAGATTCATTTCAAACACTCTTATCGTTCGAAAGCTCTTCCGACAATCTCATACGTTATATTGTGGATCAGTGCTGCTAATCAATATTCCATAAACATGTTTTACTTGTTATGAGTATTTTAGAGAGGCTGGATCCTAAAACGTCAAATGAGTCAAAGATAAAAAACGTCCAATGGAACCCACCAGAACAAACTCTATTGCCGTAATGACAAATGTCTGCCACTCATGGAGCCACGACTGGTCATTTCCTCAGAAATGGCAGGGTATCAGAGATGATGGCAAAAGCATCTTGTTTCCTTAGAAATGGCACGGTATCAGAGTTTATGGGAAAAGCATCTTAGAGTTATTAGGCAATTGCAGAGCCCAATTATAGCCATTTCTGACTCATGAGCATAATAAATTTGTCTGCACCCACTCATGTGAAACATAACATTGAATACATATGTAACCCATCTGCATTTTGACGTCGGTTTCCTGACTCCTTACAATACTCAGCAAGGGATTTTTTAATGTTATTACTGTACACTGTTCTCGATTCCCAGTCTCGTTAAGCGATTTCCGTGGTCAATCAAATCTCAACGTGATTCAATTTCGAAATGAGGTTTGTGGGAAACTGGTCCAACCTCCACTTTCAAATCGGATTGAGCACCGGCCACTTGCGAAACACTTTTTCTCCCATATTCAATTCATGCGGGGATATTTCGATTTCATTTTCCTTCTAATTCTGTGTTTTTGTCTGCTTAGTAACTGCACCAACCCGTTATGCGGAAACAAAATTTCAAAGATCCCGCTAACCCACGCATTTGGTTTCACATGACGGAACAACTTACAATGCGGTTTACGGTAAATGATAAAATCTATTTCTGCTAATATATTATCAGACGGCCTAAATGTTTGTACAAACGACAAGTAGTCTAATACTGATAAAGAGTAGAAAAGGCTGCACACTGTCAGTAGGCGGTGAGTGCTAGTACAGTTGGCCACGGTCGCGTGCTAGTCTTTCCGGCTGGTGCTCACCTCATTAATTTAATCAATCTTTTGCTTTTGCTACGTGGGATCAACTTATTTTATCGGCATGGTACCCTACTCCTCTCTGTGTGCTTCAATAGTTTAGCCAAATTACAGAAATAGGAGGAGATTTCACACAATACAGAACCATAATCTTTATTAGCAGATATATAATGAGCACATCCCAATGCAGAGGTTGAAGAAGATTTTCGAGTTGTTCGATCTTCATGCATGATTTTTTTAAATTGTTTTTAGACTTGTTTGCACTCCATGTATTGATCAGTGAACTGCTAGTTTAGTTTATTTTATTTTATTTTTAAACTGTTTGTTAAACTCAGCGCTCTTTTGCTATATATGAAGATGATGAGCAGCGCTTCATTACATTGAAAAAACTCATTGAATAAAAGTCTTTTTTTGAGTCTATATATTTTCTGAGCAGATATAATATTTCTAAGTAGCTAATTATTTTTATTTTAGTCTGTATTATTATTTTTTTAACAGCTCTCAGCATAGTATTAGAGCTTCTTTTATTTCGTTTCAATTTTATCTCCCCCTAGATGATCAATGGGAACGATGCCTAACTTTTGTCCCAAAGCATCAAAACTGGCTATAGGAAAAGCAATGGTAAAAATATCAGCTACTTGCTCAGAAGTAGGACAGAATTGCAATTCCACTTGTCCATCTTGAACCAAATATCAAATGAAATGATGTCGTTTCTCTATGTGTTTTTATCTAGCATGAAACACAAGATTATTTGTCATGGCAATAGTGCTACTTTTAACATAAAAAATTGTAGTTGGATGTTCTTGAATCAAATGTAAATCTTCCAATAACATTTGAATCTATATTGCTCTATATTGCTTGACAACTTGATGTTGCTGCAGAAATATACTTTGCTTCTACTGAAGAGACTGCCACGATTGCCTGCGTTTTACTACTCCAAGATACAACTCCATAACCAAGTGAGAATACATAACTAGATATAGATTTTCTATCATCAACGGAACCAGCCCAATCAGAATCTGTGTAGCCAACTAGCTCAATTTTTTTTGCGGAAGAATAATGAATGCCAATTTTTTTTGTACCACTCACATACCACATGATTCTTTTTGCAACATACCAATGAGACTCATGCAAATCCTACATGAATCGAGAGATGAGACTCATAGCATACATAATGCCAGGTCTTGTTGTAGTGAGGTACATGAGGCTCCCAACCAAAATTCTATACAAAGTAGCATCCACTTTGGAACTTGCATCTTATTTGGTTAATTTATCACCAAGGGCTAAAGGAGTTGCAACTATTATGCATGTCATCATTCCAATCCATTTCAATAAATCAGCTACATACTTTTTTTGACAAATGAACATACCTATTGTTTGTTGTTGCATTTTGACACAATGAAAATAATTAATGAGTCCCAGATCTAACATTTCAAATTTCTGTTTCATTTCTACATAAAACTTCTCCATTAGAGTTTTACTGTTATCTATATAAATAAGATCATTAACATAAAGATAAACAATGAGAACATCATTACCAATATCTTAGACATACATGGTTGGCTCTGAAAAGCTTCTGGTGAATCCTTTCTTCAAGAAATAACTATCAATCCTTGCATATCAAGCACATTAAGTTTACTTCAACCCATAGAGAGCTTTTTTCAAACTTGTAAACCAACTGTTCTTTACCTATAATTTCATAGCAAATGGGTTGTTCTACCTAGACTTCCTCATCTATATAACCATTAAGTAAGGCTGATTTTGCATCCATCTGATGTACTGGATACTTGTGTTGTGTAGTAAAATCCAATAACATCTTGATTGTATCAAGTCTTTCAACCATAATGAAAGTTTCTAAATATTCTACTCTAGGTGTTTATGGAAATCCCTTGGCAACTAGTCTTACCTTGTGTCTTTTCACAGAACCATCAACATGACATTTCACCTTATAAATCCATTTGACACCAATCACCTATTTATTGTTTGGAAATTGCACTAATTCCCATGCATTATTTTTATCAATTACTTGCATATCATCATTCATAGCATCAATCCATATTATTTATTTTACTACTTCATATACAAAATGTTCAACCTGAATTTTACTAAGCAATGTAAAATTAATAATTAGAATCACATTACTCCTTTGATAAATTTCATACCTATCTTGAAGAGCTTGGACTTGATGTTGGGATTGAACTATCACTTGAAGGTGTGTTAGTAGATGAACTTGGTGAACCACTTTGAGAGATCAAACTTGAGCTACTATTGGGGATTGAACTTCCACTTATCTTGTAGGGAGAGGAGGAACACTTCCAACTTCTATGTACATTATTAATGTTGGTGTTTGTTGTTGTGTACCTTTTTTCCATTGCCATTATCCCCCATCATCAAAAACCACATCCTAACTAATAATCAATTTCTTTGTGTCAGGATAATAGAATTTGTATCCTTTAATTGCATCATAATATCCCATAATGATACAATGTTGAGATTTTGCATTCAACTTCTTTCACTTCTAAACTATAATATGAATATATGCAGGACAACCAAATACACAGAGATGAGCCACTGAAGGCTTGTGATGACTCTGAGCTTCCTTTAGAATGATGGTGTGAATTGTTTTTGTGGGGTTTCAGTTCAATATGTACACTATTATTTCCACTACTTCTCCCTAATAACAATTTGGAAGATATTTTGACTATAACATACTTCATGTAATTCTCATAATGGTACAGTTCTTTCTTTTTGTAATACTATTTTTGTAGGGGGGGCATAGGCAAAAGTAAGCTATTTCTTGATGCCATTTTTGTTACAAAAATCTGAAAACTCTTTGGAAGTGAATTCTCCCCCTCTATTTATTATGAGTAATTTGAGGCAATACCCACTTTGTTTTTCAGCCATAGCTTTAAAATTTTTAAAGAATTTAAAAGCTTCAAATTTTTTCTTAAGAAAATAAATCCGTGTATGGGGAGAAAAATCATCAATTAATACCAAAAAATAAAGATTCTTACCTAAAGGTTCATCTTTCATAGCACAACAAATGTCAGCATGCACAAGCTCTAGAGGAGATTTTGTCTCTAAACATTTGTTTATCAGAAAACTATCTCGATGTTGCCTGCCAAGTACACACCCTAAACAAATTTCTTCTTTTGCCTAAATTACTAAAAGTCATCTCACCATATTCTTCTCATGAAGTAAATTTAATCTTTAAGAGTTAAGATGATGATAACATTGATGCCATAACCATGAATCCTCTGTGGTTGCTTTGAAAGCATGCATAGCAGTAGAATGCAATGTGAGAGGAAATAACCTATTCTCTTTCATAGGAACCTTTGCTACAAGATTATAATTAACTGATTTATCAAAAAAATTACTACAATTATCTTCAAACATAATTGTATAATGTTTTACTACAAGCTACTGATAATAAAAAGGTTATCCTATAATTTGGGCACATGCAAAGTATCATAAATATAAGTGTTTTATCCATGCTTAGTTTTTACAACAAGGGCACCTTTTCCCATCACATCAACCTCTTTATCATCACCAAATTTTACTTGACTTTTTATAGATTCATCAAGTTTGACAAAGAGATCAAGTTTGTCTGTCATATGATTAGAGTAACCACTATCCAAGAACCATAGATATTTTTTATTTTCTTTCACCAAATTGCATGTGAAGAATGTGGAGTTCTTGGGATCTTCAAAATACGCTTTAGTATAGATATTTCTTGACTTGTTCAAGTCATATTTCATCTTTCTACACTAAAATTCATAATGTCCATAACGTTCACAAATATTTGCACTAGATGATTCTCCAATCTACAAAACTTCTACCTCTTCCTCTTCCTCTATTATTGTTTCTTCTTCTTTCTCTATCACGTCATCTATTATTAGAAGGCTCCCCTTTAGATTTATTTGTTTTATAAAAAGGAGGTTTTGATTTATCTTCAACCTTCATTATAGATTGGAAATCTTGCACTAAACTCTTTATAGAATGTTGCATATACTCCTCAAGAGATTGTAAAAAACCAACCAACTTTACCACTTTGAAGGTGGTGAGATTTTTTCTTTATTCAATGATTATCACCACTAGATCAAATTTAGGAAGAAGAGATATCAATATCTTCTCTACATTTTTTTTTAGAATGTTGCATATACTCCTCATGTGATTGTAAAGAACTAATCAACTTTACCACTTTGAAGTTGGTGATATTTTTTCTTTCTTCAATTGCTATCAACATTGGATCAAATTTGGGAAGAAAAGATCTCAATATCTTCTCTACAATTTTTTGTTATATGGTTTTATCTAATTCAGTACACTTTGAGTCCTAGTAATAAAATCTTGAATAAAATCAGCTTCTTTCTTCTTTAAAATTTTTAAAATCTTTTCTTAAAGTTTGAAGTCTTACCAATCTAAATTTGTTAGAACATTAGTATGTGATTTGTAAAGCCTCCTTTGCATCTTCTAATTTTTTAATACCAAAAATACTAGAGAAAATTGAAATATCCAATGTAGATTGGATAGCAAATAGTGCTCAATTGTCCTTCTTTTTGTCTTCTTTCAATGTAGTTCATTGGTTTCCTGTCAAAGTATTTATAGAATTTTGATTTGCAATTTTTATGTATCCCACTTCCACTAATTTTCAAAGATCTTGGGACAATAGTAGGGTCCTCATATTAATACTCTAATAATCATAGTTATCTCCTATAAATAGAGGAAGCTAGAATGGAATGTTTCTATTGTTTACCATTGTAGAGATAACTGATAAATATTAATTTTGATGTGCACAATTAAAATTTTGAAACTTAGCTTTGATACTAATCGAAAAAAAATAAAATAATCCATAATACTATGTTGAGAGCTATTAGAAAAATAATACAGACTAAAATAAATATAACTAGCGATTCATAAATATTGTATCTAATCAAAAAAAAATATAGACTCAAAAAAGAATGACTTTTATTCAATGATTTGTTTCAATGTAATGAAGATTTGTTCATCATCCTCATATATATCAAACGAGAAGTGAGTTTAAAAATAAAATAAACTAAACTAGCTAAGTTTAACAAACAGTTTAAAAATAAAATAAACTAAAGTAACAGTTCACTAACCAATAAATGGAGTGCAAACAATAGTCTAAAAATCATCCATTGATCATTTATGAATTTTAAACAACTCAGACATCTTCTTCAGATATGGTGGGATTGCTACCCAACTTGCCTTCACAATGGTCTGTGTCATGCCCTTGGAGATTTGGTTGGTCTCAGGAAACAATTTCATAGAAAGCATAGTATTTAAACATAATGGAATTATGAAATATAGTCCATGGAATATGCAGTTTAGTTTGATTGTAAAGCCCATTTCAAGAGCTACAAAACTAGAGGACATTCATGTGATTGTGGTAGAGTCTTTTCAAGGAATGTGTATTATGCCTACTCCATGCCATTCCAATATCATATTCAAATCAATGAAAACATATTTATTAAATTCATTGCTTGCCTACCTTTGATACTTTTTTGTATATTTTAAATATTTTGAGGTGTTTGTTGTAGAGTGGAGAGTTTCATAAACACCAAGATAATTGTAGTGCAATGAAAGAGAGAGAAAATTTTAATTATAACAATTGGTTGAGTTAGTCTTGTTTGACATTGATGATAACAACTTCTAATGAAACTATCAATGCTAATAGGTCTATGCTCTCATTGAAAGGCAGATCAGTAGATTATGCTAAGATTTATGAGCAACAAGCTTCGTTAAAAATGGAGCATAGAGAGTTAAAATTATTTCTAGTCAACAACCAATTTGAGTCTTTAGAAACAAAACCTGTAATGGCTATCAATGAAAACACTACAGTAATGTCAAGAAACTATATAAGAAGTATAACAATTGAATCGAGGTAGAATGAAGTGATGAAAGCCAAATATAAAAAATTTCATAGCTCCTCTATCATCTTATAAAAAATATAATAATTCATCCCATCTACATGCACATGGTGCAGAAAACTGGGAAAAATAATTTACATTTCAGAATAGGCATACATTGAAAGTGAATAACATCAATTTGTATGAGCAGATGCAGTTGTAATTAATAATATATTAAAAAAAATTAAGCTATTTTTATTTTTTATTCACAACTATTTTTAGTTTTACTCCTCATTGATTTATCTGAAGACCTCTATAACATAGAGGCATTTGTAATCTATTTTTTATCAAAAAAAAAAGTTTGTATTGCAGTAGCATTCAATGTTCTCTAATTTTTTATTTTTTTATTTTTAAATTTATCAACAAAGTGTTGTTACAGTAGGTTATTGGAGCCTATTAAATTTTTGAAGAAATTTGAGGATTGAAGAGTAGTAGCTAGAGGAATATCACTGTTTATTTCAAATTGTCTACTATTTGAAGAGAAGAATCACATCAAAGAATATTCTATCTATTTTATCTATTGAAAAAAGAAGCATTTAGTCATAACACTTAGTAAAGATGTCCACAAGCAACAAAAAGGATAAGAGATCACAATCAAACATAAAAGAAAGATATAACTAGATTGTTGTAGTAGATCAGTTCACACAATGGTAACATACAATAGTATATCTCAGCTCCAAATTCTTATTTTCACTTATAATAACTATGTTTTTTGAGAAATTAAGATAAAGACATTATTCTATTCAAAAGATGTTTGGGATTTGGTATAAAATATTTTTGCAGAACCATAAGATCAGGTAGCCTTTCAGGGATTAACATAGGGAGAAAAAATCAACTTAGAGACAACAAGAAAAAGTATGCACAAGCTTTATTTTTTATTTAGCAAGTAATAGATGAGTCCATCTTTCCTAGTGTTATAGAAACAACAAGATCCAAGAGAGCATGGAATATTTTTGACATAGTCTATCAAGGTAATACAAAGGGGAACGTAGCTAAACTGCAATCTCTTAGAAGAAGTTTTGAAAATTTACAAACGAGTGAATCAGAGTCTATAGACCAATTTATGAGTCAGGTCATGAATGTTGTAAATCAAATTAGATCTAATGGTGACTAATTAATAGATCAAAATATTATAGAAAATATTTTTAGAAGTTTGCCTAGTAAATTTGATGATATATTAGTAGCAATTGAGTAATACAAAGATTTGAGATAGTTATCTGTAGATAAAATAATGGGATCCTTATTAACACACAAGTCTAGAATGAATGGAAATAACACTACTTCTTTTGAGAATGCTTTCAAGTCTCAAAAATCATCTGCAAGAGGAAGAGGAAGATCAAGAATTAGAGGAAAAGGTAGAGGCAAAGGCATAGGTGGTAGAAGTAAATCAGGTCAAGGTGAAAAGAATAATCATAACAAAAAAAATAAAGGATGTGGAAACAATCGTTCCTAATAGCATTCACAAAGTTTGGTAAATCTAACATTAAATGTTATTATTATAAAAAATATGGACATTATGCATATGAATGTAGAAAGAAATAAGGAGATGTGGATAAGTAGAATGATAATAATAAAAATGAATCGAGATCTAATGTTGAGAGTGTGTTCATCACATGTAATGTTGCCCAAGAGATTGGTATAAATATCTAGTTTTTGGATAGTGGATGCAGTAATCATATGACTAGGAATAAAGTTGTGTTTGCTACTCTTGATGATTTTATAAAGTTTGAAGTGAAATTGAGAAATGATAATAAAGTGTTTGTTATGGGTAACTGAGTAATAAATTTTTTGACAAAAAATAGTGAAAGAAATTTTATTTTTGACATTTATTTTGTACTTAGAGTAAAGCATAATCTTATGAGTGTTATACAACTAGTACAAAAAGGTTACATTGTATCTTTTATGAATGATGTTTGAACTATATTGGATAGATTTACAAATGACACATTCATTGCAAGAGTGGATATGACCATGAATCAGACGTCCCCCCTTCATATTTAGTCCATCCAAGGAGTAGAAGAAGCCAATTTCAAAATTGTAAGTTTAGACCAATCATGGCTATGGCATTTGAGATATGGGCATTTACATTTTGGAGGATTAATTTTGTTATAAAATAAATAAATGGTGAGAATATTACCACCTATAGAGTAGCCAACCATTTCACATGAGAGTTGCATTTTGACAAAAGAACATAGAGAGAGTTTTCTCGTACGAATCTCATATAGAGCAAGTGTATTGTTGGAGATAGTTCATAGTGATTTATGTGGACAAATTTAAACTCCATCATTTAAAGGTAGTACTTACTTTCTAACCTTGATTGATGATTTTAGTAGGAAGACATGGATATATTTTATCAATAAAAATTTTGAAGCCTTCAGTAAATTCAAGGAGTACAAATCTATGGTGGAAAACTAAAACGACAATTACATCAAAGTAATTAGATCAGATAGAGGAGGTGAATATATGTCTAATGAATTCTAATATTTTTTCAGATATCATAGCATTAAAAGATAATTGACTACAAGGTACACACCACAATAGAATGATATAGTAGAAAGAAAGAATAGAAGAATCATGGAGATGGCTCAAAGCATGTTGAATGCTAAACATTTTTCAAATGAATATTGGGTAGAAGTAGTAGTATATGTAGTATATATTCTGAATAGAAGCCCAACAAAGAGTGTCAAGGATCGAATTCCACAAGAAGCTTAGAGTGGTAAGAATTAGAGTGTATATCATTTTAGAAAAATTGGTTGTATTGCATTTTATCTTGTACCATCTTAATTGAGAAGAAAACTTGATGATAGAGGTGATAAATACATTTTTATTAGGTACAGTGAAGAATCAAAAGCTTATAAGTTGTATAATCCTATTTTAAAGAAAGTGATTATTAGTAGAGACTTAGAATTTAAGGAAGAAGAAGCTCGAGATGGAAGTATTGATAGAACAATCACAATTAGAGCACCAATACCTCAAAATGAAGATCCTAAAGTACAAAATTTGTAAGATGACCAATCAAATCGACATGAAAGATTAAACAGTCCAACAAGAACCAAAAATAACCTAATACAAGGTGAATCATCTGGTTATGCACAACATCCTACTCCTAATTTAAAAGTAAGTGATGAA
Organism: Torreya grandis; assembly: GCA_037957365.1. NCBI lineage: Eukaryota > Viridiplantae > Streptophyta > Pinopsida > Cupressales > Taxaceae > Torreya > Torreya grandis. The sequence goes on from JARHVA010001890.1 coordinate 2,075,424, forward strand.
TCAAATCCTTCTCTTCCCTCATTAAGGTCAAAATATAAAGGTAAAAAAATGAAAAGTTTGAAAGAGTTATACAATCAAAGAGAAGCTAATTTGTATTTATGCTCAAATTTTGCTTTATTCTCTCATAATCCTATGAATTTTGAAGAAGAAGATAAGGAGAAACATTGGATCAAACTTATGGATGAAGAGATGGATTATATTGAAAGAAATGACACGTGGGAGCTAATTGATCTACCTGAAGGTAAAGATTATATTGGAGTTAAATGGGTTTACAAAAATAATTTTAATGTAAAAGGTGACATTGAAAAATACAAGACAAGGTTAGCAGCAAAAGGTTTTGCACAACATTATGGAATTGATTATAATGAGACATTTGCTCCAATTGCTAGACTTGATACTATTAGAATGGTTTTAACAATAGCTACACAAAATAATAGGAAATTGTTTGAAATGGATGTGAAATCAACTTTTCTGAATGGTTTTTTTGAAAGAGTGTATGTGAAACAACCACTAGGTTTTGAAGTGCATGAACATGAAGACATAGTCTACAAGTTGAAGAAGACTCTCTATGGCCTCAAGAAAGCACCAAGAGCATGGTATAGCAGGATTGATTCATGCATGCTAATCAATGGATTTAGTAGAAGCAAGAGTGAGCCCACCTTGTACACAAAGATCAATAAATAAGGTCATATTTTGATAGTGTATTTATATGTTGATTTAATTTTCATTAGAAATTTTTCTTTAGACACATTTAAATCAGCAATGATGAAAGAATTTGAGATGACAGATTTGGATTTGATGAAGTATTTTCTGGGCATTGAAGTTGTTCAATCAGAAAAAGGAATTTTCATTGGTAAATCTAAATATGGAAAAGATGTGTTGAAAAGGTTTCAAATATTGAAATGTAAGCCAGCATCTACCCCAGTTGCAATAGGTACTAAAGTTAGCAAAGAAGACAAAAGGCGTAATGTTGATTCTACAATCTTCAAAAGGTTAATTGGAAGTTTGATGTATTTTACAGCTACAAGACTAGATATCATGTATAGGGTTAGTCTAATCTCAAAATTAATGGAGTCATCAAAAGACTCATATTGGCAAGTTTGAAATAGGATATTGAGATATGTGGTAGGAACAATAGGATATGGAATCTTGTATTCTAAAACTAATGTTTTTTATTCAAATGGTTATACTGACAGTGATTTTGCAGGTAGCATTGACGATAAGAAGTGTAGTTCTCGGTATGACTTTCATTGTGGGGCATGCGTAGTCTCATGGACATCAAAGAAGCAACCTGTAGCGACTTTTTCATCAACTAAAGAAAAATATGTAGCAGCTACATCAACAGCATGCCAAGCAATTTGGATGAGGAAAGTTTTGATAGATTTATTGCAAGCTCAGGAGGAGCCAACAACAATCTTTTGTGATAACAAATCAACAATTGCATTGTCAAATAATCATGTTTTTCACAAGAGAAGCAAGAATATTGATACAAGATATCATTTTATCAGACAGTTAGTGTATGATGGTGAAATTCAATTGAAATTTTGCAGTTCTAAAGATCGGTTAGCAGATATAATTACCAAGCCATTAGCAAAAGATGCATTTGAACATTTAAGACAGAGTTTGGGCATTGTAAATGGTGAAATAATCAATGGTAGAAATTAGGAGGGGTGTCAAAATAAACAGAATAATTTCTCCCGTCTGCATGCACGCAGTGGAGAAAACTAGGAAAATTAATCTTCAGTTCAAAATAGGTGTACGTTGAAAGTGAATAACACCAGTTTGCATGAGCAGTTGCAGTTGTAACTAATAATAGATTAGAGTTTTGTTAAGCTATTCTGCTGTTTTATTCACAGCTATTTTTAGTTTTACTACTCATCGATTTCTCCGAAGATCTCTATAAAACAGAGGCTTTTGTTATCTGTTTTTTATCAGAAAAAATGAAGTTTCTATTGTAGTAGCATTCGCTGTTCTCTGTTTTTTTATTTTTTCTGTCTTTGCCTTTACCAGCATATAGAAGGAGAAGAAGATAAGTCCAAAGTGGTGCTTGGTTGCAGCTGTTTATTGGGCCGTGCGCACACAATGAAAGGAATCGACATGTAAAAACAGGCCTCAGACCAACGGGACTCATGCTCTCATCACAGAACATTTCAGTTCATGCAATCCAGTAAACCGCTGTGAATCAGGAAGGCTATGGAGTGACAGGGGAGCTCCGTTGAAGATAATGTTTTAAGATATTATCCATCCGAGCCTGATAACGAGAGTTTGTATCCTAATCCTGAAACTCTGCCGTGGTAATCAGATGATGTCCATTAGTGATTGTAATAATGTTTTTGTACCCATCAGACGAAGAGGTATTTATCTTCCCAATGAGATCGAGCCCCTGAGTAGAGAAGGACCAAGGAGTTGTGATCCGTGGCAATGCTTGGTAAGGCGCGTGAATTAGGTCTGTGTGCTTCTGAAAGGCTATAAACTTTATGAGATATTGACAAGCGTCTCCTTCCATAGCAGGCCAGTGGTATTTTCTAGGACCATGGCTCTAGTGTGGCCTCCACATATTGCGTTGCGAACTTCCTTGATCGCTAGATCTGCTTCCTTCGAATTTAAATATATCATCATGGTACCATGATCGACCCTACGATAGAAGGTGCTACCAAGGAGGGTGAAACGGGATGGACATTGGATACAGGATTTTCGTCGATTACTTCAACGGTCAAGAGGGAAGAGGGAGGATGTCATCATGGAACCGAAACCAAAAATCTTACACACCACTTCAGATTCAGGGACGCCGTATGCTAGTATCATTATTTGTCGATACTATTTTTTCAACCGAAAGTTGACATTTTCGGGTGTTCTTTGTCATCTCAAGGACGGAATCAATGGTGGGCATGGTATCTGCAGATTTATTGCTTGTTCGACAATCCTATTCAAAGTGGATGTGAACAAATTGTTGCATTAAGCTATCAACCATTATTTTATACGGGATGTGCTTCTCATCTTTATCCTGACTCTCATGATTGACTTGTTTGATGATTAGTTGGGAGTCGCCATAGACTGAAAAATGTTGGATGTTCCATTGGATTTCTAGTTTGAGACCTGCGATGAGGCCATCATATTTAGCGATGTTGTTTGTCCAAGGAAACTGACGTTGAATGGTTTGGGAAGAAGATCAAATATGTCTGAAATTTCTGTTAAAAGTGTGACCAAATTTTCCTTTTCTTCGGGACTAAGAGTAGCCCCAAGTTTGATGATCATAGAATATTTCTTCGATTTAATGTCTGAATTGATGGTATCCAAGAGGATACACGAACTCAGTTAAAAAAGATAAAAAAATAAGAAAATACAAATAAAACAATCAATTCCTGAATTTAAGATTGAATGATTAAGTGCTTAATGTTTTTTAATTTGAATAATTTGACAGGCAGGGCTGTAGAACATATATTAGTAGTTTCAATTTTAGATTTTATCAAACGTTGCTTCCATGTTAGAGTAGTATAAAATACAAACGCCGAAACACATAACGCAAAGGCTAATATTCAAAGGGAAAAAGTCGATAAAGATTATAAAAACTTCTCTCCTCAAACATAAATGCCACCACTCAGACAAACATGCCACTCTTATAGGCAGAAATGTCACTCTTGCAAACAAAAATGCCACTTTTGGAGATAGAAACGTCACTCTCCAAAAAAAAATAAAAATTACTCTTTCGAAAATGACACCATGGAATACAGAAACATCATTCAGATATTTAGAAACGTCACAAGGGTATACATAAACATCAATATGTGTCTAGGACATGCACAAAACAAAAAAATGAAAACTTGTTTGACAACTACTCCGTTCTTGAGAAAATAAATCCCAATACACAAGACGAAAAATTCAATGTTCTGAAAATGGAATTATAGACCTAGAAATAACAAATTAAACAAAGATTTAAAATCAATAGGACTCCAATTGACACAAGCTAAGAAAACATTTCAAAACAAGTGAGAAAATAAAAATAAAAAGGGGTAAGTGCCATCGGACATGCCAGGAATGTATAAGCTAATCTTACATCTTTTATAGAAACTAAATGCAAATTCAAAATTCCCACTCTAAATCTAAGTAACACCTCCGATTGAGCTAGTTAAAGAGTATTATACCTTCACTTATCTCGAAGACCTCATTTGTAGAGTAGATTTTCTCATGCAATAGATGGATGATTGTAGTTGCTTCAATGGAGTTGTGAAGTAATTTTAGCACATGTGGCTATGGAGGATGTTTGACTACCAAGATAATATACCAAAAAAATTCCAAGGATAAGATGATGTTTATTCAAGATAGCTCATGTACTTTCCTCTCTCAAAATGGAGGAGAAAGGCTGAATTTATAGATTCTAGATAGTGAACCAGATGGTTTGGATTAATATTGGATTTACTTGGCATTTTTCTTTTAATGGATGAAATTGTATTTTTATTAAATGAGGTGGTTGGGAAGTTAAAGGATTTAATGAGTAGGCTAAGAAGGTTGGGATTGTATTTGATGAGGAATCGACATTATTTGATTTGCATTTGATAAGGATGTTGGGCTTGATTTGACTTGAGATTTGATTTATTTATTTATTATTTTTTATTTTTGTGTGCATGCAATTTAAAAGGACTAATTAAATAAATAATAATGGTTCATTAGGTAAAAGTTTATGGGATGCTATTTGTGGGATTGAATGGGACTAATATTTAAACTAATTGATTAATGTTGTAATGTTACTAAAGATTAGTTTGGAATGTTTTGTTTATAGTATTTGGGTGTATTAATAGTGATATGGATGAATATGAACTAGTGTCAAAATTAGGGTGGCATAACTAGTGTATCTACACATAGGTTAAGCATAAACAAAGTAAATCTTGCAGGCATTTGATAATAAATCATGAAGATTAGACTTATAGAAGTATGTAAATGCAATAGGAGGTTGTGTAAGAAACATATGTGTATGTGAAAGTCATATAAGGTGAAATTAATTCAATACTAACATTTTAAACTCACTAATACAATATTGTATTTTTTATACTATGTATGGCTCAAAATCATCCTTTTTTTGCACCTCGTAGTAAATTTCCAAAAAAACTTCATGCGTCTTGAACCTCATATGATTGCATCCCATATGTTTTAAAATCACATCCTTAAGCTCATACTCCAAGTCGCTAATATTACAATAAAAAATATAGGACCATATGCAGGAAGCATACTTTCTAGCCTCACTAAAAACACCTTTTGATATGAGTAATTTGTCATTTGCATAGGCCATACCCCTCAAATATATTATTAATATCTTTCACAATACTAATTAATTATTCATTCTTTAATCTCTACAACCACTTTGACATGATCAGTTTTAAAAATATCTTTAGCTTTTATTGTTTTGTCTATGAATTTCATTCTATTAATAAGTAGTTACTTAACCCAACATTACGTTGCCTTTGTATGATTATTGTACATGCAAATATTGGCAATGGTTTATGTATCAATGTCTTCAATGGGGTTAGAGTATATAATGGACTCCAGATGATATCTCTCAAATTTGGCATATGTAATAAGCATGTGTACTTACTCTTTATGTTTCATCTGAATAAATTTATCTTCTTCTATCCTATTCAATAATCTAGTTGTAAAATCTTTAAAGTTATGAGTGTAATTTTTGTGTCTCAAATCTATAAAATAATATTTTCACAAGTTATAGTCTACCAAAATCATTGTTATAGTTCAAATTTACACTTGATAGGGTGTCTTCAATCCCTCTCACTTGAGCTATACAATGGGATTAGTCTTAGGTTGTGGGTAACCTGTGAGTAGACCAAATATCTAGATGTTGGGCTACCTACCAACTAAAACACCTATACTAAAAACTACATTACTAATTTTGCATGGATAAGCAATAGAAAGAAGCCTTAAAATAATAAGGAAACTTGAACGTGATATACCAAACATGATATACCCTAATTACTAAGGTTTGAACTATTAAATAATAAGTTACAATCTGATTATACTACTCCAAGACATTTCCTATCACCATAATATTTTAATAGGAAGGTTATGGCAATTATAAAGACTTAATATGATAGTTAAGAGGTACTAATGGTAGATGCTAAAGACATATCATTTCTTAAACTCAACAAACCATGTGTCACACTTCATATGACCTATGAAAATAAGACAACCTCACATAGAGGCATGAAAGAGAAGGAAAAACATAAGGAAATACATTCACCATCACAAGGAATTCATCAATAATTTATTCCAAATCACTTTATGCAAGATGATGATAAAAATATTCAGTTTGAATATTTTTTAATAGGCAATTACAAGTCTTAATTTTGGTAGGGCTTCACCATCACCAATTTTAGGATGCTTACAATGCCTCTTAAGATTGCATTTATAAAATAAATTGGAAGAAGAGAGACGGGAAAGGAAATAAGAGAGTTCATGAACCATCCTTCATGATTATCTCAATTATAAAATAGAGAAATAATGACTTGAAGCATTGAAAGTGTGTGTTGTCATCTTCCTCCTCTTATAAAATGAGAGTTGATGAAGCTCTTTGTAATAATGGTGTAAGAAAACTCCTTTGTAGTTTAGATACTTTCTAGGTCATAACTCCTCCTCAAAGAGTTACACATCTGCATCTATATAATAGCTATAAACCACCTTCTTGACATTTAGAAAGATTGGGAAGCTTCTACACCTACCATTGTCTATTATATTCCTCTTCATCAAGTGAAACCTTACATATAGCGTGTCACTTCTACATTTCAAAGAAGAATAATCTATCTCCTTTTCTTGGTTTATAAATCCAACTCTAGTTTAGATGATGCCTTGAATATTATTAACATTTTGATCATGTTCATGAGGATGTCTAGGAGCTATTCATCTTATCATTTTATGACATGCAAGCAAACCTTTTAAAAAAACTAATGTTACAGTCACCATTTTTACTTCATGTATTCATTTGATAACACATTTATAATCTTGAAATGTATTAAAAATATATTATAGAGGATGATATGATCTTTTTATAGACTCATAATACCTCTCTACCTAATTTTAGGCCTACACCAAGTTTACTTGCTCTCTAAATGAGATGACAACACTTTTTTTTAATTATTTTACATACAATAATATCTCACACATGCCAACATTATACTCATCCAGGTACTTATAGGAGTCATGAAGGTCATTCATATGATTTTAGGGCTCTGTCAATGAATGTTGGGCACTTAGACAATCAAACTCTTCCATAGGGTCAGGATGGAGGGTTTAGGCAATGTTTAAGGCACTTGACGTCTTAACAATTATTCATAGCCCTAAGGGCCCTAATGCCTAAACAAATACCATGGGTTTTTATTAGGCAACCTTTTACATCTCTCCTAATTGGATCAGTATCCCATGCATTTATTCATGGATGTTCACACATGAAGAAGATATTTCTCAAGTAATCAGGGATACATTCTTGAGATCGAGAGAGGAATTTGTGAGAAAAATGAGCAGGAGTGGTTGTTTTGAGTAATAAACACTTCAGTGAGGTCTGAGGTACATTATATAAAATTTACAAGTGAAGTCTTAGAATTATTGACACTTCAAATCATTAGAAACTAACTTAAGCCCTGTATGAGGGTTTGTACACAATCATAGTCATTTATCCCTAATAAACCCTTTCCCATATTCGTTTATTAATATAAATGGTTCCAATATTCATGGAAATATTTGAAGACTTACCACTCATCCATTTCCACCCCTCTATTGACTAAAAATTCAAAATAATTATAACTTTTATCATATTTAATACACAACCCTGATTATGTTTATTTAGGAGTATAAAGTCTAATTACTCCTTTTAGGCCTTATCACTTCCTTTAACCACTTTAAACTAAAATATATCCTTGTGATATTTTAGTATTCATATTAATATACCTCATTTACCTTATTTTCACTTCATGATCTCAAGGGATAGTCTACATATTTGCTTCATTCTCAAAACTTGCCATAGGTGTCCATTAATTCTACCTAGACTATAAGATAAGTGTGAACCTTACTCATTGAATTTTTTTTATTCCTATAATGATATTAACATGATATAATTATTTTTATTGACATTGTGTAGGTATCTCAAACCTTTATTCATAACATACATGTACCTCTTAAAAAGTTTGCCCATAATAGGCATGTAGGTGGTAGTTTGAGCTCATTATATGGTTGGATTTAAAAAAGAAATGTCTTGAGTTAGTCTTAGTTATCCTAGTGTCTCAATTAGGATTTAAACTTTATTCATATATTATTTGACCTATGTTACATTTTATGACCTCCATCCATCACCAAGACATTGGTCTTTCTAAATTGCGCCTATGACAGGCATGTAAGTAGTCACGTGGCCTAAATTCCATCTTTTTATGTTCTTCTACCTTCTGGTACATATCTGATTCATGTTTAAATTGTAGGATTTTTTTTCTATATGACTTGCTATCAATTCCTTTATAATTGAAAATATGTTTCATCAAATGACTTTATCATTGTCTTGATGCACACAATCCACCTTCAATGTCTATTATCTTCATGATTGAGTAATCATGACCTTCATCAATTTATTTCTTCACACACACATTCAATGAATATATGATTTTAATGAGATTAAATTCATTTATGGACCATTATGGGATTGATAAATGAATCTCATATTGGTTTCTCTTAACTAGAGAACAAGATAATAATTCCCTTCTAGTCCTCAATAGGCTTCTAGAGCACTCATACATCAAAGAGATTGATGTCATTTGAGCTCATACCAAATGAGGCCTTATAAAAAATATTACAATTAATTTAAACCCTCTACACTCATCATGGAATTTCACCACTTAAGTTTTAAGTACAATCCTATCATTTTCAACTCACTTTCCCAATGTTACCCTATATGTGTACATTTGGGTATGTTGACTACTCTTATGGTACATGTGGCCCCCATAGAATTAAAATCCTTTATAATAATATCATGAAGTTTAGCCAACCTTCTTTGGATCTCTTATACTCTTCTTCACATATAAATTTATGACTAGATCCATTTAAAGCATAAAAAATCCTATAGCTATATGTGCTAGACTTCTCACTTCATTATTTACTTCTTGACTGATCTTCCTCCTTGAATGATGATAGAGAGAGTATTGGGAAACTCAAATAGGACCACATAATATATTTTATTTAATTTAAAATCCCTACTTTACCCTTATATATCCTCAAGAAGGTTTGTTTTAGATGGCAAATATGCAACAACTCATTAGAATATTATAATTTATCTCCCTCCTCATTGGTTTGGCTCTTTTAATGCTTAGAGGAGGTATAAGGAGGTTCATAGGAGATATGGAGGATTTATATAGGCTACTTGAAGACAAATGGATATGGAAAAACACTTAAACTACCAAGAGACATTCCTGAAGTTTCTCAAATTTATCTACAATTTGTTTAAACTAAATGTTTTACTTTTTACAAACCTGTACATGCCAAGAAAATGTTGGAGGATGATGGGAGAGGGTAAATTGGTTCTTCCATGACCTTATACAATCAAGGGGTTTTGTGTCTTTCTCCTACACTCTAAAATTTATGACAATTGTTGATAGAGATAATTGGCTAAATCAGGCAACTAATGTCAAAAAGTATAAGGTCATAAGTACCCACTATTATTCACAAAATCTTAGTCCCAAACTCTCTCTACTCCCTATACCAAGTGAAAACCATTTCACCTTAGAAGGCTACCAAGGATTTCTATACAGAAAAGGAGTATGGTTTTATTTTTTTTTGGACTTGAAACTCACTCCAAAACATTGATTTGGATCTGTAGAGGATGGACGAAGCCATGGGAGTGTCTATAAGAGATCCTTTATTTGAAAACCTATAACCACCCTTTTATAAACCTTTATTTTCACTTGAATTTGTCATATCGTACTTATAAAGCTTATTAAACTTAGGTAATAGGGGTTCATGGAGATATCCTTTACTTGTATAGATATGGGATTATGTGCCATCATCTTTATTATGCTATGAATATACAACTTTATTTCATAATTCCTTTTTATAATGTTACTGATAATTAAGAAAGCATTTTGAAATGAGATACAATGTTAGAAAGGAATGCTTGACTTATTTTAAGCACTTGTATAGACCAGAGGAACATAAAATGACTTTGACATGAACTAGATGACTTAGAGAATGTCTTTAACCTTTGACACTCATTGAACCAATCTGACTAGGATAATTCATGACTCGACAAACATATTTATAGAAAGAATAATTACAATAAAATTGTCAAATTTACCTTAAAATAAGCTAAACATGCCTTCTGATGTGTTTATAAGATTATTAATCAATATAAAGGCTTAACTAGACAAGTTTTTGATGAGAGTCACCTATGATATCCAAAAGTGGCTAACATATTTGGTGACTTCCTAAGTTTTCATGCTTGTTATGCATTTAGACTAGTGGCCTTGATAATATAATGGTATATGGGGTCATGAAAGCATCTTGAATTGAAAGAAAACTCAAAATTACACTTGAAAACATCATCAAAATAAACTGAAACTAAACTCACTCAAACACACAACACTCACACACATGTGTCACAAGCTACTCAGAGGAAAGACAACAACCAAAAGAAAAAAAGAAATATGTGCATTAAGCACTTGGATAAAATAAACCTAGTATATTATATATAAAATTAGGAATCTGGAATCAATAACATGATTTTAAATGTATCCCATTGATTGAGATAAACAACTCCTCTTCATGAAGCTCAACAAGTAGAAAAAAAATATTTTGTTTTCAACCAATGACAATATATGGCCCACTCTATAATGTGTCAAATTTGGTATGCCTACTAGGTTTGGCCCTATCATCATCCCATTTCAAAATAAGATTCCCCACTTGGTATGATCTTCAAATAACCTTCTGATCAAAGGTCTTCTTGAATTGGACTTGATGATACTCCATAGTGAGCATAACATGATTTCTTATCTCCTCTACATCAATCAATTAAGTCAATCTTATCTCCATATGATCACTTTCCATCATCTCAATTTGATAATATAGTTCAATTTTTAGTAGTCTAAGATAAATAGGTATCTTTTATTCTCCCTCAAATATAAGTATGTATGGTGAATTCACATTAGCCTTCTTGGGGGTGATCTGATCAGCCCATAGAGTTGTCATCAACTTAGTGTGCCAAGCTCTTTGATTTTCCTCCATTGTTCTCTTAATAATTATGATAAAATTCTTATTAGTGGACTTAGCTAGCTCATTCCCTTGAGGTTAGTAATTATAATAATAAATTATATAAATACCATGCATAATATCCCACTCCATTATTCTCACACCACCAAAAACTAAAGCTTTATAAAAAATTATTGTTGAAAGCACTCTAAATCTAGTTACTAGGCCTCCATAAAAGTTAAGAACTGAGTTTTCACTACATTCCTTGAGGGATATGTCTTTCACACACCTTTTTAAAAAATATTTGGCTATAATAAACCACTTATGGATAACACTTGAAGGTGGTTTTATCATACCAATTAAATCTAGAACCTATTGTATGAATGGCAAGTCTACCTAAATAGGATCTAGAATAACCATTTAAAACCTTTGTTTACTTGTAAAAATTGCACATTTGGGACACCTTATAACCAATTCATACAATTAATTTAATTAATTAGGCTAATAGTACCCAAACCTCATTAGTTTTAAAGTTGTTGTCTTAGGTGCAAAGTGGCCTCCAACTAGTCCATCGTGAAATTATTTTAATAGTTTATCAATATCATCTAATTAGATGAATATTAGTAACATGAAATTAATATATCTCATAAATAAAACACCAAACATAAGAATATAAGGTACATATTTCAATATAAAATATCTTCTGATTACTCTATCCACGCTCACCCGTTTGAAGGAACCATACCATGTTTTATGTCAAACTTGGAGAGATTGAAGGTATAGATTAAATAGGATCATATTATTATGTCAAAATAGACTCTCTTTCATCTTGAATGTATACTACCAAGTATTCACATAGCCCTCTCCCTCCTACCAACCTAGTGGCCTTAATCTCCACATCATATTACATGACTTTATTTGTCCATCTATCTCTCTTTTTGTTCAAATCCTTATTCAAAAATAATTATCATATTCTTGTGTGGGTCACTATGATAGGAATATTTTTATTAAACACCATATGCATAAAATTCTTTAGGTTACTTATGATTTACAACAAGTGCTTCTCGATGAAGGTGTATCTCTCCTCATACTCTTCTAGGCCTTGACTAAAAAATGCAATGGGCTTCTCAATACCTTCATTATTCTATTACATTAACATGGGTTAAATTGTGTCAATATTAAAAAATTCATATGATAATAAATCCTTTAATAAATCAAGGTTAATCATTATTGATTCTTTCTCAATAGCTTGCTTAATGGCCTCAACTCTTTTTTCCTTCTTTAGCCTAAACAAGAGGCTTGATATTTATTTAACATAGATGTAATAAGACTCAAAATGTAAGTAATACTAGGTATAAACCTTTTCACAATGTTTATTTTTAAAATAAAACTTTGAAAACCTTTCTTATGTTTTGGCAAAGACAAAGCTAATATGGAATTCACCCATTTAGGATATATAGCAAGACCATCTATGCAGATAATATGGCTTGATTAGTTTCTACAATAAAATGAAAAAAACATATTTATTGGGGTTTAAAGAGATTACATATTACCTACACCTTTCAAAAATCAATTTAAGATGAGCTGGATGATCACTAGCATTCTTAGATAAATCTTTGATATCACCAAGATAAATTAACACCATTTGATTGGTCAAACCTTGGAAAGTCATATACATGGCTCTTTTAAATGTAGCCCATATATTAGATAGAAAAATGGCTTTATATTTTAGGTATATATTCCCCATTTAGTAGTAAAGGTTGTCTTCTATTGATCTTCTTCTTTGATCAAAACATAGAATGTGAATAGCCATCTAAGAGATAGAAACATTGAGAGTTTGGAACTTATTGAAAATAAAAGGTAAGCTATAGTGGTCCTTAAGTGATAAGCTATTCAAGTCTCTAAAATCCACACATAATTTGATCTCACCACTCTTCTTTCTGATAGTAACTAAGTTGGCAACCTATGGAGAGTGTTTGATAGGAAAAATGATTCTTGAATCTATCAACCTTGTGATCTCTTTTATCATCAACATTTCCACTTTATGTTTGATGGGAATTTGTCTTTTCCTTATATATTTAACATTTTGACCAAGTTATATAGTGTGTTATACAAATGTGGGTCAAAACCTTTTCAAATCACTATATTCCCAAGCAAATAAATTAGAATATTCTCGACATAACTCAAAAAATTTATCCCTCTTAGCTGAGGAAAATAACTATTAAAGCTTTAGGATTTTGTATTTCATTATGTCCACTTTATTATTATGTTTCTCTTCCATATAAATGCTTACTTTATCTCTTCTCATTTGATCACTTTTATTAAATATATTCTCAAGAATAACCAACCCTTTGGGAAGCTTACTAGACATTAATTATACAATTAGGTCTCCATATTGGTGCTATAATTTGGCCTAATTTTTACAAGAAAACTCAAATTATTGTTGGAGAGAACATACTATTTATTTTTCACTCTCAAACACTTTTTAATTTACATCATTATTTGGTATTGATTTCCTTACAACTACTATGATGTGTGGTTGTGTTTTCAAGTTCTTAACATCATTAGGGATTTCAAATTATGATCCAACTAATTCCAACCTATTAGCACGTTTATTCTCTTCCCTTGGAATTTATTGGATGTTGAAGGACTCAAGATATTCAATAAGGCCCAATACTATATTCTTTTAGGACTTAAATAATGTTTTTTTATTATCAATCTTACCCCTTGGTGGATAACTAGGTCACTATCTCCAAAAGCTTGTACTTACTTCACTCCTTTCTTTCTTGCCCATTGAAGCCCATTTAGGAGAGATTTATATCTAACTACATTATAAATATAACTAAACTAAAATATAATGGGATAATATTACATTTTATTTGATGGAAGAACAAGCGTAATACCTACCTCATCTCAGTTTTTTCTACTTGATCCATCAAAGAAAAATTTCCATAAACCAGTATTATCATCATTAAGATTAATGAGAGAAGATATGGATATATATTCATCATGAAAACAATGGGCACTAATACCAGCCACTTTAGCACATCTATATGGATCGTAGTCATGATTTTCTACCCCCCCCCCCACTCATCAAAGAAGAGAAATGAATTGTCTTCAAGAGGAAAAATTGGTTCTTGATCACTAATATGATCCTCTTCATTGAGATGATGAATTTGACATTAGAAACATTATGATTTTATAGATATAAATGAATATTATATATAGCCTTATACCTGATGGTATCTTTGGTGCCATATCTAGTCTTTAAATTTGTGTGATACCAATGAAATGATAAGTAGCCCCCAATCTTGGTGGTGAAATCTCTTAACAAGTAAATATCAATGTATGGTGGAAAATCTACTAGAACCACGTCTTGCACAATAGATAAATTATGACATGCATGAATATTAAGGTTCAATACCTTGATTACACCCATGATCTTAGTAGCTAAACCATTTATTTTTAATACACATCTAGTATTAGGCTCATACTTCAAGTATATCTTATCAGCTATATGTTTAGGTATCACCAAGCTAATTTTAAAACTATCTATCATAAAATTAAGAACTAGGAAATATATAATGTTCAATGAAACCTATAAAGGGGTATCTTACCATATTTGCATGGCTACGCAATATTAGGTGTATGATTATTTGTAAAAACTACACCTTCTCTTCTAATTGATGTCTTTGTAAGTCTAATATTTGACAATTTTGATTATAGAATATCTCTTTGACTAGGAAGAGCCAATTTATCCCACATTGTAATAGCAATATTTACCTTCTTCATTTTATCTAAAATATTAATGTAAGATCTTATAAATCTTGGTTGTCTGATAGGAGTTATCATACTATTTTGGGGCTACATAATTTAAGGAATACAAATACTATTCACATTATTATTTATCTAAGTTTATTGAGCTTTGTGAGATGCATTAGCATCCCTTATTCCTTGAGGAATAAAAGTTATGGTGGATTCACTTTTACCCATATCTTGAGCATCATGAGTTTCTCTTATTTTATACCATGTGTTGGCTGCAATAATAGTATCATTAGTTTTACTTGTCCCTCCTAATTAGTTGATTGCATAATACTCTCCCTCTTTCTAGTTAACGAATGTAGCATTAAAATGCTCTTGTTATTCACTTGTCACACCATAATTTTAAGTTTCATCTTGTTTCATGGATGGAATTATCCCATTTTTTTTGTACAAGCTTAAGTAAACACTTTACTTTGACTTGAGGACTAATTAAGGGGTTGATCCCATTATAAAGACTAGTCATGCTCTTTTACCAAATTCTTTTTAATAGGAACTAATGCTATATAATTGGTGGTATTATTAGGGTTGTAACTATTATATGGTCTCAAATTGGTAACTTACCCTTCACCTTGAGGATTGCCTTAGAAGAGTGGCATATTAGGATGATATGATTGATTGGATTGGTATGGGACTTGACAAGGCATATGAAATTGATATTTCTATCTTTGTTACATTGATATAATTTTTTTTTAGGGTATTAAGTATTTTTTTAGCATCATTTGACTTGCTTGGTTGACTAGGAACAATCAAATTATCACTGATCAATGTAGGAATAAGAGTAAGAGTGAGAGTAGGAGGCTATATATCAAAAAATAATGGCATGGGAGGCCTTGGATATATCTTTCCAACTTATATCAGATTGTTTTTAGCAGTGATGGCAAGGTCAGAATACATTGATAAGGTCTCCCCTCCTATGGATTTTATCATAACAATTATATTATTATTCAAAGCTCTAAGATAGTATAAGAATGTATAATTTGGAGTGGTCCCCAAAAGAACTGGGACCTTATCCTATGTCTTTTAGAACCTAGAATTGAAGTCTTGAATGAAATATTGTGGGGATCGCTTGATAGTATTTAATTACTTAGCCAGTGACAAATGGTCACTCATGCCCTCAAACCTGTTACTCAAATTATCTCTGAATTCATCCATTATGTTAATTAAGTTATGAGCCAAAGTACTATAATAATCCAATGCCTTGGGTCTGAAGGAGATTTACAAAAATATAATGGCTGCATTTTCTTGGGTGATGTTATGGATATTATAAAATTTATCCATGTCTCTTATATTCTTAGTGTATGTAATGGGAAATACAACAAATCTATAAATCAATCCTAACTCAAAAAAGATAAATCCTGCTTACACTTATGATTGTGGATACATTAGATATTTAGGATCATCACCAAAATTGATCCAATAGACCTATCCAAGGGATATATTACCATAATAATATCACTAAGGAGGGTTCCAAATCCTTTTGTCAAGGAAAACTATGCAATAAACCTAATAAGGTCCTATGTTTTCATGTTCACTAAACTAATAAAAAGTAAACTAAAGTCTAATCTACTGTACAACAAATATTTTGGCACAAAGTGGGAGAAATAAACATTAAAAATAAACATGCATAGAATACATAATCCTAATATATGGAAGAGAAGTACAAATGCATATATATCTACTCTTACAAAGGAGGAACAAAGTTAGGAATACTTATCTTTAAATATGAATCCACCAAGCCTTAATACCTACCTTGGCCAAGATTATTTGAAAAAGGTTGTTTTAGTATGTAAGGATGACAAGGATAAATCATCTCTAGGCTATACAAGCTATCAATGCATCTAAAAGACTTTTCTATAAGACAAGATATATATCTCCAAAGAAAGTATGAAACCCCAAGCTTGTTCCTCAAGTAAAATGGTTGATAAGTATATGCATAATATATCTTACTTATTATTTTCTTTATAATTGATTGAATGGATGTGTTTATATAGGTGTATCTAACCTTAATTATTTTTATTAGTATAGGATAACAAGGTTGACCCAGTTGACCTAGTATCATTATTGACAAAAATTCATTATGTCATGGTCTAGATCATCTAGTGGCAAACCTAGAACCTAATAACTTTTATCAAATAGAGTATAAGGTTGATGGGGTTGAGAGTCTAACATAGGCCATAATAAAAGATTTTTAGATTTGGGAAGGGTTAATGAAGGTGATAAATGACTAGAGGAGGGTGAAAATAAGAGGCAAAGATTAGGGGAATGTTTTTAGGAGAAGGTGTGTGGATAGAAAGGGGTAATCGGGAACAAAAATATTATGAAACAACAATAGCCTCCCACCATTTTTCTAATGTACCCCTTAAGCTGTACACTAAGAGATATTGAGACTTGATAGGTTCCTACAAGTTAGATTGTCTTTTATTGATCAACTTTGAAAATATTTTGTGTATACATATGCCCCACTTAAATCTTATCACATGTCATGTAGGTACAACCTGAGATGGTGTTTCAAGAAAAGAACATAGTGACACATAACATTGAATCTCAATAAAGTGTAGTAAGTAGAAAATAAGACAAATGAAAGGATAACATTGAAAAAAAACATTCCTCTACTTAACTTAGTGTTATAGATATAGAAGGAGGTGCAATACATTTGAAGGTGTCTAGTGTAGGTAACATTAGGCAAACCTATAGAGATTAATGAAAGAAGTGAATTTTTTTTTTCAATATATACATATAATATTTTAAATGATTGTCTACAATGTTAGGATTTTATAACATTTTAGAATTTTGAAAAAGAGTCAATAGCAACAAAGATATTAATAGAATAATAAATATGATGTGAAATATTTTAGGGGTAAATAATTTTCAGTACTAAATATAAATAGAGTGAAAAATAATTCATTTGGTATTTTTAGAACTCTAAGATAATAGAGCTCTGATAGACCTAGTGAGAGACCATAGAACTAGGATGGTGAAGCGATGACTGCTGAGATGTAGAAGATGCATAATAGTTAAATCATAGGTAAGTAAATAATTTTTTTATATTTTTGCATATTTTTATTGGAAATTAAGTGAATTATATAAAATTCATTGGTATGAAAAATCTAGGCACTAAAATTAACCCTAGGAAATTTTAATGGATAGTAGGGATCAAATGGGGTATTGGGTAGAGAGGAGTTAAACCAATAAAGGCTCAAGGCATTTATGTCAATTTGTCAAAAATTTATCACTATGGATGAATAGATTCGACTAGGTCAACTTAGTTTACATAGGGAAAGAAAATCAATAGTCTGACTTCGTAGGAGTAGGTTGATTTAGTTGGCTAAGTAAAGGGTTTGAATGCATAGCAACCAACTATCTTAGTCATTTTTGAAGTGGCTGATATAGTACTAATATTTAGAAAGGAGGCCAACTTAGTAATATAAAATAAAGGTGGATGACTTAGTATTGTAGATTATAATATATAAAAAAATGTACAGGGCCAATTTAGTATCCCTAATGAAGTATAGGGCTGATTTAGTATCTAATAGGTCAATTCTATAGAAAATGAACAAACTAAATTAAACCTACTAAATTGTGTGAAATTTTAAAGAATGTAATTTGATTATAAATGCCATGGATATCTAATACAACCTTTATAATTTTATATTTTGTAGAGATGCCATAGATATTGGTGATTGATTGATGCATCATGGTTACCAAATTGTCTAGTGTTTGGTTGACATGGATAGAGTGAGACTAGTCACACTAGGACTAGGAGGTATCATGGAGATCAGGTGCATCCCACTGACTGTTGATATTTTTGTCATGTTCCTCAAAGAATTAGAATGGTTGACCAACACAATTTGATGGGTGGTGGATGGGGATACCATAGAGGTGGGTATCACATTAAAAGAAATCCATCCATTACTTGGACTACCTATAAAAGGGACATCAGTGATCACAAGGACACTGGATGATTTGGAGGGAAGATGAACACTAGCATGGTTGGAAACATTCCTAAATATGATATACCTAGGGCTTAGGGTTAGTTTATTCAATGTTTATATTATATAGATTTAGGACATCCAAAAGGTCATGATCAAATTGATGATATCATGAGTGTTATGTCACACATTAGATGGAAAATTACTATTGTATGTGATAACCTTGTGCTATTCCATTTTACATATGGTGGTGCTCTTAATTTTGGCTTTATCATCTAGATTCAGATCATGCATGATATGTAAAGGATGGTGTCTAGAGGGAAAAATACCATACGACTAGTGGTATTACTTAGTAGGTGGATATATGAGAGGTTTTTGATGTATTAGCCAATTTAGTTACCCCATGTGGTTGATGATAAGTTACCCCAGGTGACTAGATGGAGATAAGATGAAGAAACATGTGTCATGCCCAATATGTCAATTTTTTAGATGATCACATAAGGGGAGATATTTTGGTATACATATACACATGTTTTCATTATTTTCCTAGTTCAGAAACCATGGCACTAGGTCTAGCTTGAGTGAGGATAACAAGATATTATAATTGGTAGGTAGAATTAAATCCAGTGACACACTTTCCATGGAAATTTATCCAACTTTATCGAGTGATTCCTCTAATAGTTCTTGAATTTTAGGAATGACATACAAGAAGATATGAGAAGGAGAGGAGGAGGAGAAGGATTAGTCAAGAGACCAGTGATTAGGCAGGGGCATGTGAGACCATGGACTAATTAAGAATGAGATCTAGTTGGCAAAGGATGAGAGGGCATGGATATTGATTTAGGTTTGTAAAAGGTAAAACAATACACAATATATAAGGAACAACAAAGACCACCTCAGACACACCACTAGTAAAGATGCCATTAGTGAGATGGAGCATAATTGAGGGTGATTGCATAAGATGATTTGATAGTTTACTTAGGAAAAAATTATTTAATAGAGGCACCTCTCAAGAGATGCTCGTGGTATGCAAGAATGGTGACTTTTAGATTTGCCTCGATAGGGAGATGAGTTATGGATGAGATGTTTGAGGGACATGCAAATAGAAACATCGTGCTTGATAGATGAGCATATGGGGGGACAATGATTGGTGACACTAGAGATGTTTTAATTTTTGAGATATATAATACTATTTGTATGTGATTTTAGGTAGATAAATATATTTTGGAGATGTATATGTGATCTGATATCTATCTAGTTTTAGTTTTGCATATCCTATGACAAAAGGAGGTCAAATGAAAATCACTAATCATCGCAGTACACCATGAAATTTTGGACAAGTTGTTGACACTATATGACCCCATCATAATGGATAGTGATGTGGTACCATCTACCCCATCTTAGGCAAGTTGGTTGGGATAGGTGGGGGAGGCCACGAGGTAGATATAGACATGAGGGCATGGGTTGCTACCACTGAAATGGGTAGCAAAAGGAAAGGCATAGGTGTAGTAGGCCTTGGCTTAGGAGAGAGCCACACATATGGATTCCACCATCCATCATGGATAAATATAGGCTTAGGTGGCCAACCTATAAGGATAAGTAAAAAGATTGAGATCCTAAATGGCCTCATTATAGTTCACTATACAAAGGGGACAGTCTGAGGAGTGGATAAGTATCATGGCTAGGCCATAAGATAGGCATGATAGAGCCCAACCATTTATCTAGAGTGATGTATTTTTGTATTTTATACCATTGTATTATATAAAACACATGGTATATAGAGATATATTATTTTCATAGTTGGATTTGGTCTCATGAGTTGTATTTTGGTTGTGGTTATTGATGTGTAGATATATTTATTTCTAGCACATGTATTTTGACTTTGTTGTATATGATATGGGAAATATATGTGAAGTGTGTTATTTTCTATCATTATGTGACAAACATGCATGGCTAAAAAGAAACATGCTAAAAGGACTTGGAAAAATATAATTAATAAAAAAATGTACTACACACTATATAACAATGGGAAATGTGTAATAACAAAAGATGTCTTAGTATAATAAACAAAAAAGTGGTAAATGAGAGAACAAAATGTTTTTAAACCATGAAAGATATTGGAACCAAATTAAAACAAGTAGAATCACACTATATCACATTGGGAGGTATGAAATAATGTAATAAAATGGGGCAATGAAAGAAAAATACTGTAAAAATAAAACAATAAAGTCAATCAATCATACTAAATCATGTTGGGAAGAATAAAAGAGAAATAAAATGGAAAAATGAACTTAAATTTATTACATTAATATAATCTTCCCGAGGTATGAGAAATAAAGAAAAATGGTTGTATTCCTACATGCAATCATAAAATAAGAAGATAAAAGTGAAAGATAAATGAAGTAAGCACAAAACATACTATATCAAGATGGTAAGCATGTCAGTGACCTTTAACTCATAATTCATCATGACTTATGTCAAATTTGACACTTGTAATTTTATGCTTACTTGAATATTGGAAAATTTTGTGAGGAAGGCTAGGTCCTGTACATGATATTACACTAGGATTCGCAAAGGGAGCAAAAATGAGGTGGAAACAATGGGGAAAATATGTTAAATGGGATGTTTGTAATGGGAATGTGAAAACATAAAAATTTGTGATGAAGGACTCATCCTATCTGAGATCTTACATTGAAACTCACAAATGGGATCCCTAGGGGGAGTGATTAGTGAACAAAATAACATTTCTTAAGAAAAATATTAGGATTGTAAAGAATTAAATAAAGGATGTAAAAATCACAACATAGGTGTCTAAGGAGAAGACCCTAGTAAACATGAGGCATACTAAGGACATAGAAAATCACTAAGTGAATAATGACCATCAGTATACAAAGGGTAACTATTCACTATATGCAAAAAGATGTGTATGAAAATAAATAAGTTTTTTAGATCACCTCATACTGGTTATTTTGAAAAATAAAATTAAAATAGACCTACCTTCTCATAATTTGTTCCCTATTCCTCGGGACCTCTTACAGATCCATCAGTTCACTATGAAGATTGGGTACTTGTGTGAAAAGGTAGAAAGCACTAAAAGAATTTATTTAATTCTCTTTTTCCAATCTAGTGTCCTACCACACCCCAATGGACCTTCAATATATCATGAGGCTAAATTTGGAGTTTGAATTTCGGTTAGAAAAATGATATGTTCTTAAAATAATGAATTTTAGTGTGATTTGACTTTTGAATTTTTTTTATGTTACCTTTTCTATCATTTCCTTTTTTTAAATGATTTAGATTTTTAATTTATATGGATTTGGAGATTTATCCTCCATATAGACATGGAAATACCAATCATGAGATATATAAATGGTACACATGAATGAGATTTAGGATTTGGCTAAAGGAAGATAACTATCCAAATACATGATAGACTAAAACACATAGGATTAATTACGAACTACCATGTTATCTCAATTTTAAACCATGTGTATGTTTATTTTGTGAAGGGAAATAAGGGAATAAATGGAGATCTAATATGGACAAGTAAAAGCATATTATAATTAGATTACTTTTTTTCTAACTAAACACATGGTAAAAATGGAATGACTAAAAAGAGCAAGGTTTGTATAACTAAGTCACAATAATGATTATCCATGTTTATAGATATAGGGTAGAAAACAATCATAGTAAAGAAAAAGATATCCAAAGAAAAGGGATGTAATCAAGAAAAATAATCCATAAGAGAACATAAGGAATAAAATAACACCATAAGCAACAAGTAGTGCAAAACATAAGTAATCATGTAAGATAAATAAGAATATAACATAATTTTAAATTATATAAGATAAATAAATGTAAATTTGAATAACAAATCCAATATAAATAAAAAAATAAATTAAAGAACACCAAACTATGTTCATAAATACTAGTAGATTTGTCTACACACATTATACTTAACATTTGATAAGTCTCTATGAAGCTAAACTCTAACTGCAATGAGTGTTTCATCAATCTTCAGATAAATTTAAGAAAATTATTCATGATGAATCTCCTAAATGTAAATTATACGTATTTTCTGAAGTATCATGCTCATGAGAACTATCATGTATGGGATGCTTAGGTGATGTAATAAGAGTGGACACTGTAGGATATGAAGAGGTGAATGTTGGATAATGGGCCATAGGTGGAGTAAAATCCATGGGTGACAAAATCATGGGTGGAGAAACTATATGTGGAGAAGGGACCATAGGTGGAGGATCCACAATGGAAGAATGAGGGGCCTTATTGTGAGAGTGACCTATGGGAGGAAGGTTAGTAGGTTTAGGAATGTTCATGAGGTGATCATTGAGATGTTGAAGGATGCAATAACAATTAGTGTATATAGTACCATATTGGTGTCACAGATAATATACCTTTCTATATTTGGGAATATATTCAAGTAATACTTTTAGGGGAGTTATAATCTTGTCTATGAGCTAAGGAAAGGTGGAATGCATGATGTCTATATATTGTCATAGTTTAAAAAAAATAATGGAAGAATGATTATATGTGTCGTAGAAGTAACATATACACTTGTTAGTAGACTCAACATGTGTAATAATATAAGGAGTGGACATGGAAGCTATGGAAGGTTGATGTAATGAAAATTCTCTAGTCTAATGACTAAAAACCTTATGAATATCACAATATGGTTTATCAACCCAATTGGTGGGCAAAGGAGTAATCCATAGTAAATGGAGCAAACTATCACCATGGGGAGGTGGGGATACTAGAAAGACTAGACAAGGCTAGACTAAGGGAGCAATAGGATAATAAATAGGAAGAGACTTAGGTAGTAATGGAGTGGGAATACAATCCAAACTAGGATTATTTCAGGGAGGGATTGGATGCACAAAAGGATGAAGGATCATCGCAAGCATCTCAGGGTCAAATTAGGTATAGGGATCCTATTATCTATCAAAGTGATAGGGACCAGTCATAAAATGATCTATAAATATGCTCCTATAAGGTTCTTCAAAAAATAGATGTGTGGGCACCATCTCTACCCTACGAACAAGAGGAAAAATTCCATAATTAGGAATTATATTGGATTAAATGCAATAAGATATATGAAAAGAATAAAGCAAAAAGGAATGATGAAAAATGATTATAGCATCTCAAGCCTATATAAGACCTCCTAAAAAATGGGTCATCTAAGGTATAACCATCATCATAGCTATGTATATTAAGATCAATGGAATAGGCAAGGATGACTTTATCATATGATGTGGTATGACGAATGGAGTGCCAAGTTCTAGTTAAGACAATGTGTATATCATCAGTAGGTGGTTCATGGGAATACAACTTCAGAGAAGGTGGAAGCTAAGAAATCAGATGAAGAGAGAGATCAAAGGTTTTTATGTTGACATTGATCTCATTAGGTTCATCATCATCTAAATCTAAGAGGTTAGGTGGTATATTCATGATGAGAACAAGGTGACTATGGTAACAATGGGTAAACTTGATAGGGAAGTTAAATGATTGAGAATCAATAAATAGAACACTTAGCAAAGGTTCAAGGGTTGTAATATTGAATACAACACAGTCTTAAAATTTTTCAAAATTACAATGGTTAGTATCACCTTGAATCCTATAGATGGCACCATTGTAAGGAAATTTAACACATTGACAAGTAGAAGAGGCAACTACTATCATGTAATGAGTCCATGGCCTGCTAATCAAGATGTTATAGGATATATGAAAACTAAAGATCATTACGTTCAATTAAATAGTGATAGGTGGAATGGTGATAGGTAGCCACAAATAACCTAACAGAGGAATTTGCCTTCGATCATAGCCTTGACACATGTTATGTGTGAATATAAGATTACATTTAAAATATCCAAAAAATTTAATAAAATTAAGATAAGTAACATAAATACCTGAACCCTCCTCAATAATGGTATATTTGACATGGATATCACCAATTTGGACACTGATAAATAGGGGATGATCACCTGCATGAAGCATAATCTCATTGAGAATCATAGAAGCAATGGGTAATTTGAGGGAGAGAGAAATGTCCATTGTTTCATATACATCTATAGATATCTCGTCACACTATTATAAAATGCTATCTTTTGATCCATATAAGGTTGCTTCATATCCTGCTAGTGGAGGATGAGGGATGTTCATTTGAAATAGGAGCTGTGTAAGACTCTCAAGATGATGTAGAGAATTCTTCATAAGTTCAAGAAATGTGATCTAAGATGAATGATTAGTAAGTTCCATGATAGAATCCCATTTATCATAACCCATAAGGGGACTGGTTGGAATAGGTGCATAGTGTTGAAGAAGGTCCTTAGAAAGAGGAGAAAATTTTCATGTATATTTATGTTGATAGGATGTATGAGACTTAATTAGGGGACAATTTTATTGATTATCTTGAGAGGATGGAGTCGTTTCAACAAGTTTCTTTTGAGATAAATTGTAATAGGTGGTAGTATAAGGTTGAGTATCATTGGTGATGGGTTAATAGGTTGTAGGAATGGTATAAATGGTATAATAAGTGTTATCCAATGGATGTTTTGGAATCAGTTCATTAAAATATATAAGGTCTTGTTTCCCCAATTATATTAAATCAGTTAGGGAATAATCTTGGATAACACAAAAATTATGAGATGATTTATGAGTGTTGATGGGATGAGAATCAATGAAGGCAACTACCCTTCATGTATTAGTCGTGTTGACCACATTCTCTTTATGATTTGGGTGTATAAAACTATGAACATTATTGGTATAAGTAATAGGCTTATCATTGTTGTCTTGGTGATTTGGAAGAGGGTATTTATAGATGCCCAAATGAGCATTAGCCTGGTTTAGATCTTGGGTTTTACTTTGTGTTTCATGGGATTTTAAGGAAATATAATAGGCTTATTGAAATTTAAGAATGATAAAATCATGATAAAAACTAAGACCAAGGGGAAAATCCATAGCTAAGTTACATAATTTCCTATAAGTCTCATGATAATGAACCCAACTAGAATGATACAAACTGGATTTATTTGGATCATACCTAGATTTCATGGGATGAGTGGGATCAATATCTTGTGAAAGAGGCCTTGGTTGATGATTTTTTAACTCCACTTAGGATAAAGGTCTATGAACACTGATTATAGTTATTTAAGGGGAATGAGGATTAGGGATGTGGTTCGGAGGGGAAGGTTGTTTTAGAACTAGGTTAGGAACAATAACTTGAATATTATGAATGGTATCATAAGAATAAGTGACTCAATCATTAGTAGCATGATGATTTTTAATTTTTATAAGCATGAAAGTTACCATAGAAGGTTGGGATGGCTCAAATTTATGCATGGGTAAATATTGACACTTGGCTTGGTCAATGTCTTCTTCCAAAGTTTGTGGAAAAAGAATTTGAACCCAATATTAAAACATAGGATAGAGAGAATTCTTTAATAGATGTAAGAGGTTATCACCTATCATATTTTTTTCACACTTGTTCTATAAGGTCTTCCACCATTTGATGAAATCTTGTGTGGTTTCCATCTCAAGTTGCTTATAATTAATAAAATGAGCCATGGTATTTTCAAGGAGGTCACTAGTGTGAAAATCTTGTACTAGAGCATTAACTAAATCTTAAAAACTAGTGATGGAATGAGATTTGATTTGGTTATACCAATCTAAACCATTTCTAGAGTGAGTTTTTGATAAAATCTTGGTAGCAATAAAAGTGTTTAACTTGACCCAATCTTTGTATAGATTTCCAAATGTTCTTAAGTGTATGGCAGGATCAGTTGATCCATTGTAAATATTGGTAAGGTTGATACCTCTAATGTTTATATTATCAATTGAGGTGTAAAAAGTTCATTTTGAAGGTGTTTGATGGTATTGTCAATAAGAGGAGTTTGAGGGATGAGATGACCATGGGAATACTGAAGGGGAGGTGTTGAGGGGGGGAGGGGGTCATTTTGGTTATGCACTCCCTATGGAACCTATTGAGGGTAATTTTGGAGAGGGATAAGATGTTTTTGCATTTTAATCATTTGATTGAGAGTTTTTAACAAATTTGATGAGTTTGAGTGGTTTTTATTTGCATTCTATGAAGCATTGACATTAGTATCAGTGGCTTTGGTACCAATATGAGTGTTATCATGTGTGATATTAGTATCTTGAGAGGAATCATTAGTAAATGAGGTACTAATAAAATGATTTTTAGGTGGTAAAAGATACACTAGTAGAAGGATGAGAAGAATAATGACTAAAGGGATGATTACCATGGGTAGAAAATGATGCTCTAGTGGAAGAATTGAGAATAGACAGCCTTATCAGAGGCCCACTAGATGTATAAAGTAACATGTTAGCATAGATACTTGGTATAAAAGTGGAGGAAATCAAATAAGAAGAGGCCATAAAATGATAGGGTTCAAAAGAGAAGGAAGAGGTTGAGATGCAAAGAAGACCCAAATCCATGTGAGAATGTGGGTGAAGATGAATGGGGCTCCCTGATTTGACCACTTGTGATGCAAGAGCATCCTCATGTGGTTAATTTTCTTTCATTATTTCTAGTTAATTCTAGTTATTTAGGTGTATTAATTAGTTTTCCCTCCAAAATATGCAATTGAAATTTTCAAATTTGAGAAAATGTATCTCATAATCATGAATAAGCCCAAGATTGTGTCTGTATACTTACCTAAAATAGATATGGAAATCATATTCCATAGGATCTCAAGTTATTTAGGCAAGTTATTAAGTGGTTAGTATCTTGTTTGATTAGTAAGCTATTAACTCCATTTTGGGAGTTGGTTGTGTGAGGTCAAGAATAGGATTTGAGTATTCAAGTTGAGTGATATACATGTATGCATGGATTATTCATGAAATATAGATGTATGTATAATTTTGAAGGATGTAATAAAGGTTAGTATGGATTGGAGAATTTTTTTTTAGGTTTTTGTTCATACTTTTCATAGGGCTATGTGACTAAACCAGATAGGGTAGTGAGGGAGAGATAGATATTCAATGTTTACAGTAGTCCTTCCTTCACTGTGATTGCTCAAACACCTAGAGGAGATGAAAATAAGCCTAACATAATTTATTTGGGTTTTTGAAACTGTGTAATACATTTTGTATCTTCATATATGTGTTAACTGGGCCCTAATTAGGGCTTCACGGATCTAAGAATATGTATGGTGAAAAATCTCAAAAACTTGAGATCCTAGTGATCTAAGAATTTATACATACCACCCAAAGTTTCAAGGTATAACTTTACTGATAAGTGTACTTTCTCATTCAAACTTTTTTTTAGTCCTTATATGCACAAAAATACTAAGACAGAGTGTCTAAATAGTGATTTAGGGTTACCAAATGAGTGGATGTTGGTTTAGATAGTCATAAAATGTCATTTTTTATTTAGCATGTGATTTGTGGGATCTGATTCATCCTTTTACTCTTTGTACCTCCAAAACAAAGTAGTTTAGAGACCTAATTAGGTTTGTCATAGTTGTTATTAGTACCATTCCATATAAAACAATCATAGGTAAAATTGAGGTATGTGGTATAATCCCTTAATGGGTATCAAGAATGTATTTGGGTTTTATGTTATCTATGCTTTGAAGAAAGTTATGATGAAAAGATAGGGTCAATAGGGATACAAGTCCCTAGCCTTACCAAACAGCATGGTTTGGTTTAGTGACCAACTACAACTTTTCTAACCATAAAAAGGTCTTAAGTTAGGTGTAAATAGGTTAGGTAAGGTTTATATACTATATCTTAGATGGTATTTATTTGTTTACGAATCTTTTTATATCGTTCCATGTTGAGATCCAAGTGTCAATGTTTATGTATTGTCAAGACAACATCTTTTCATGAACCTGAATGCCTTAAAGGAGTTTTTAGGATCGTCTGAGTGTGTTGTTATTGTCATTAGATGAATTGTGATTCACACAAATTTTGGTATCAGAGCCAAGGGATTGTGCACAATCCAAGATGAAAGTAAAAGAAAGGAGAATGTGATTTGTGAGAAAGAGAGAAGATCTTCAAGAAGACCATGAGAGTTACAAATAGAGGTAGAGGTGGAGGAATGAGACCAGCATGATAGATGGAAACAACAAAAGAGATTAAGAAGTTACAAGCTAGGTTGTAAGAGATATAGATGGCTCAAAAGAGAGATGCTAACATGGGTAAAGTTAGTGATAGAGAAGAAGAGCCACCATAAGAAGAATTAGTGGTAGAATATGAGGCTAATCAAAGCCATTATGAATTTGAATGTAAAGCCAAAGATGGAGGTTCTAATGTATGAAGGAAACTTGAAGGTGAAATAATTGATTGATTGGATCAGTGCATAACATAATTACTTTGAATATGAAGGAATAGAATAAGATGCCAAGAAGTCAAGTATGTCATGACTAGATTGAAGTGCCATGTGTCCTTGTGGTGGGATGGAGTGCAATAGGAAAGGAGGAGGAAAGGAAATCCAAAGAACAAGAGTTGGGATATAATGATAGCAAAAATGAAAGGC
Organism: Torreya grandis; assembly: GCA_037957365.1. Classification (NCBI taxonomy): domain Eukaryota; kingdom Viridiplantae; phylum Streptophyta; class Pinopsida; order Cupressales; family Taxaceae; genus Torreya; species Torreya grandis. The sequence goes on from JARHVA010001890.1 coordinate 2,104,911, forward strand.
AAATTCATGCACTTAGATTACCAATCTAATATTTTCAAGCAATTACAAAACTTCAAACTAAAGGACATGTTGAAAAAAGGATATACTGAGGGGATTTATAGGTTAACCATAAAATTAAGCAATATTGAGGATGATATGGAGAAGCTAGCGAGGTACACCAATGGCTTGAAGTATGATGTTCAAGATGAGATCAGCCTTCTCATTCCCAAAATAGTGGAGGAGGCATACCAGTTTGCTTTGAAGGTAGAGGAGAAACTTCCAAGGAAGTAAACCTCATATAAAAGAGGAATGGACAAATATTTTAGGGGTAAAGTGATGCAAGGAGGTAGAATACAATCAAGAACACCTCCAAAGGAAGGCAACAACTCACACAATAGTCCACAAAGTTCTAAAGAGGACTAGATACCAAAAGGAAGAAGAGCTTATCAAAGAGCAAGAGGCAGATTTATAGGTAAGTTATTTAGATGTAATAAATATGCTGGTCATAGGGCTTATGAGTGTCCTGATAATCCATCTAAAAGTCAAGAAAAAGGAGTGCATGTTGCCCAAGGAGAGGAGGAAGAAGAAACCAATGAACCGAAAACAAGTTATAAAGACGCTCCAGAAGAAGCTGGGTCTCTTTTGATGAAAATATTTTTGATTAAGCCTAACAAAGAGATAGAGGAACCACCTCAAATAAAAAAACTATTCAAGATTAAATGCAAGAGTAAATGCAAGTGTTGTAAAGTCATAATAGATAGTGGGAGCACAGATAACTTCGTTTCAACTAAAATGGTGAAGAAGTTGGGTTTGAAGAAAGAGAAGCATCCTAAAACTTATAAGGTGTCATGGATACAAAAAGGACATCATCTCTTAGTGGATGAACAATGCAAGGTAGATTTTTACATTGGTGCTTACAAAGATCAAATGATATGTGATATTATACCTATGGATATGTGTCACATCTTACTAGGAAGACCATGGAAATTTGATAGGAAAACATGCATGATGGGATAAAAAACACTTAAATATTTGAGATGAATAGAGTAAAGCATACTCTTACACCTTTGAGAGAAGAAGACATTGATGCAGGTTGATCAAATTCTAAGGCATTATTGTTGGGTGACAAGGATTTTATATAAGTAAAGGAAGAGGAAGGCATGATCAATGTTTTTTTAAAGGAGGTAATAGTTTTTGAATCTAACTTAACTTGTGTGATTTTAGACATCAAAGACATCTTAGTTAATGAAATGGAACATCATAAGTGGTTAGTGAGCAAGGAAGAACCTCATGTATCCAATCAAACTCTGATTGCAAATAAGGAGTAGTAGATTTCTCTGGTAGAATAAAAAAAAAGAGATATATTGGTGGGATGTGGAATTAGAGTAGTTAGAGAAGATATTTATAGGGTAATCAAGAAATGAGTCAAGTGGACCAAAGGAAGATTAGGCTAGTTAATTTCAAAACAACCACAGAAAGGATAAAACTTAGGTAATGTCCTTATCCAAATATCAAGAAGTATTCTTTGACAATGATAGTACTATGAGGACAATTTTGTGTGATGAACTATCAAGTGGTGGAGGTAATAGTAAGGATCAAATTAAAAAGGTAAATGGAAATGATTTGAATAACATTGAGAGTAACTTTATTGCTTTCCAAGACAATTTACTTGAGTCAGCCCATGTAATGGATAGTAATTTCCTTGACAACATATAATGCAATTCTTATTATATGATGGCAATAGGAAAACATGGATACGAAATAGACCTTGGCAATGAAGGCTACAATTTTGTAATTGATGTTGGAAGTGATATAAAACCAAGGACTCTCAAAGAAGATCATAATGATATTATTGATGATAGAGTAGGTGATGTTTTAGATGACAAATAAAATGAGAGTCTTATGTATGACAGTGAATACCATACTAATCAATAATTTGTGTCAAAGGATGATGAGTTTTCAAGAGCTTCGATAGAAGAATTGAGATTCTTTTGGTTTCAATCTCAAGACTTTGGAATTAGTCCTACCAAATGATGAAGATAAAGGGATAAATAATGGAGTTTTAATAGCTATGGCAAGGGAAAGTTGATGGAAATCATGTGGGTAGTAAGGGTTAGTACCAAAAAAAGGAGAGTATGAAATGTATGAGAAGAAGAAGATCATGATGACTAGATACCTTAAAACATGTATCATTAGTGATCATTATGAAAACATCAAACTTTGGGAGGACAAAAACAAGCTAAGCCAAGAAGCAAATGAAGGTATATTTTTGTCTAACATTGTGGAGATAATTTCAGGTAAAAGTGTAAAGAGGAAACTCGACATCAATAAAAAGAATTATTTGAATAACCTGCCAAAGAAAGACACTATTTTTCATCTCAAGACAAAATTTAGGATCCTAGTCAACATGGAGAAACCAACCAGCTGAAGATGCAACCTAGATGATAGAGAATGATATGGTCGAACTTGGAATAAGTGTAAAAGAGTTGATGAAGAACAACAAGTGAATAATTCTTATTTTTTCTCCTTAGAATAATGATGTAGGAGCATCTTCATATGGTTAATGTGTTTTCATTTTTCATGGTTAAGTCTAGGTTGTCTAGGTGTATTAGTTAGTTTTACCTCCAAAATATGTAATTCAAATTTTCAAATTTGAGAAAATGTATCTCATAGGCATGAATAAGGCCTAAACATGTTAAAAGTTCAAGATTTTGTGTGGATCCTTAATTAAAATGGATTTAGAGATCATATTCTATATGATCTTATGTCAGCTAGGTGAGTTATTAAGTGGTTTGTATCATGTTTGATTAGTAAGCTATTAAATCCATTTTGGGAGTTCATTATATGAGGTCAAGAATAGGATTTGAGTATCCAAGTTGAATGATATACATGTATGCATGGATTATTCATGAAATATATATGTATGAATACTTTTGAAGGATGGAATATAGATCAGTATGGATTGGAGAATTTTTTTTTAGCTTTTGGTTCATACTTTTCATAGGGTTGTGTGACTAAACTAGATAGGCCAGTGAGGGAGAGATAGACAATTGATGTTTAGATTATTCATTCCTTCACTATGATTGATGAAACACATATATAGGATGATAATAAGCCAAAAAAATATTGCTTAGGCTTTTGAAACCATGTATTATGTTCTATAGCTTCATTTGTGTGTTAATTGGGCCCTAACTAGGGCTTCATGAATCTAATAATATGTAATGTGAAATATCTCAAAAAATTGAAATCTAAGGAATCTAAGCATTTATGTCTACTTCCAAAAGTTTCAAGGTCTAACTTTACTAGTAAGTGTACTTTCTCGTTCCAACTTGTTTTAAGTCTTTGTATTTATAGAAATACTGAGACAAAGTGTCTAAATGGTGATTTAGGGTTATTAAATGAGTGGATGTTTGTTTAAATAGTCATAAAATGTCATTTTTAATTTATCATATTGTTTTTGGGCTCTAGGTCATCCTTGTACTCTTTATACCTCCAAAATAGAGTAGTTTAGAGACCTCATTAGGTTTGTCACAATTACTATTAGTACCATTCCATACAAAAGAATCACAAGTGAAATTGAGTTATGTGGTATAATCCATTAATGGGTATCAATAACATATTTAGGGGTTATGTTATTTGTGTTTTAAATAATGTTATGAGGAAAAGACTGGGTCAACAGGGCTACAAGCCCCTAGCCTTGCCAAAGAGCATGATTTGGTATAGTGACCTAGCACTTATTTTATAACCATAGAAAGGTCTTAAGTTAGGTGTAAATATTTAAGGTAAGGTGCATCTACTATATGTTATATGGTATTTGTTTTTTTAAGTAATCTTTCTATATTGTTCTATGTTGAGATCCAAGTGCCAATGTTTATGTATTATCAAGACAACATCTTGTCATGAACCTGAATGCCTTGAAGGAGTTATTAGGATTGTTTGAGTGTGTTTTTGGTGTCGTTATATGAATTTATAGTCACACCAACTTATCATAATATGGTAAATAGTAGAAGGATATTTTCCTCAATGTTGAGTAAATTCATTAATGAAAAAGGCATCTCCATAGTATATTCTAATTAAAGATGATATTCTAAAGATAAGAAAGGGTTTTAAACTAAATATGAATGAGGAGGGGTCCCATATTTTGTAGTGAGAGTGTATACATGCACATTACTCTCATTTAGAGTAGGAGACACAAGTTATTTATTAGAAAACCTATTACAGTTGATAAGGCTCATCATATATATTGAGCTAGACTTAGTATTATATTCAAATAGGAAGTTCAAAATAATAAAGAAATATTAATGAAGACTAATATGATGCAAAGATAAAATTTAAAATAGGATACAAAGTTGAATAAGTTAACTATGTATTATAATCTAGATGGTGGATAAGAGTACAGAGTCATAGATGTCAACTCTATATTGTAGATTGGAGATAAAACAAATTGATAAGGATAAAAAATCATGTAAGTTGACTATGTTTTGTAACCTGACTGGCAGAGAAGGATGCAGAGTCATTCAGGTTAAATTTTTATTACAAACTAGGAGATAAAGCAATCTAACAAGACTACATGGTTATATAGGTCAACTATGTACTATTAATATGGGAAAATTTAGGTTTTAAGAGATTGTATCAATCAGAATAAGTGTATGGAAATAAGTATAATATTATAAATATAAGTGAAGAAATAATGAAAGTGAAAACATAAACAATTTGATCAATGTGAGTGATCCAATTGGGGCACACACCACAAAACCTTTACACAATGTTGGTTAATATATATTTTTGTAGTATAACATCCAATAATAAAAAATAAATCAATCAACTAAAAAGTAAATGCTAACTAAGTTGTCCTCATGAGCATTATTAGATTATTATAAAGTATTGATTTAATTGTGATAGGAATGTGGTCTGAAAATAGGGAACTAGAAAGCAATCTATGTATGGTTTCAGGAGGTTTGGGATGAAAAAAATATGTGTTGGTAATGATACTAGCTTGGTATTAGGGTCTACACCCTAAGTTCATAATCCCATAACTATAAGGGTGTTGGGTGCTTTGCCAATATAGGCCATTAATCTTGTATTTATAGTTGGCCATAAAACCAACTTAGCTTCCCTTTTGCTGACGAAATCCTAGTAGGTATGCTTTGGGAAGACATATGTTTATATGCATTTTAAATGTTTATGTGATTTGGTAGTGTGTGAAAAAGTGTAAAATAGTGTAAATAAATGGTAATTTGAAAAACCACCTATTTAGACTATGTGAGTTAATCTAAGAATGAAAATAACTAATAAGGAAGGGTTTATTTAATTACTAGAAGATAGTTTATAATTCCTTGATGAAGAGTAATATAGATTCAGCTTACGCAACACTATATGTAAATAATATAGAATGGATTTGAATCTACCACTATTGTTCTATAGAAGAAATGTCTTTATTCATAGAGATGAATGGGTTGACTTTGTCTCTTAGACATAAGACAAGTTACAAAACTAAGTTGACCAAGATAACTTAGTTGGATGTAGGGTTATAGTTTTAATGAATGCTAACTTATGGCAAAAAGAACTAAAAAAGGTACTAAAATTATAGAGAAAGGAAAGATAGGAACCTTGGTGGGATTGAAGATGGTTAGGATTGAAAATTTTAATGCTAAAGTGCCTTCAATGTTACTTTCAAATTTGACAAACCAAGTAGACTAGTTCAACTCACTTCTTCAAAACCCTTTTTGTTAAATAAGAATAAAATGAAAAAATTGACCTATTTGACATTGTTAGTTGATGTCTATGATAGAAGAGAGAATAATAAGACAAATTCAACCTATTAGACCTTGTATACTTACTTAAAACTAAAAAGGATTACTGTGTCGATTTGTTCGATCTATTAACCTATATCTGATGAAGACTTGTATAGATAAAACATAGTCATTTTGATGAGATTTTTTGGTAAACCTACACATAAAAAGTTAGAACTATAACAAATGGTTCAATATAGTACTAAAAATATAGAAAAATATAATAAGATAATAAAAATGAAAGAGTGAAAGAAAACTTTAAAGTGTTAGATTCCAAAATAATGTATGCAATGCTAAATGTAGTAAATCTATAAATCAATCTTAGCTCAGAGAGGATAAAGCTTACTTACAATTCTGATTGTGGATACATTAGATATTTGAGGTCATGACCAAAATGGATCTACTAGACCTATCTAAGGGATCTCTTACCATAATGATATCACTTGGGAGGGTTCCAAAGCCTTAAGTCAAAAAAATTATGTAATAATCCTAACCAGGTCCTATGTTTTCATGTTCATGAAACTAATAACAATAAAAGTAAAGTCAAATCTAGTGCTCACCGAAGATTATGATATAAAGTGGGGGTAATAAACCTTAAAAGTACACATGCATAAAAGACAAATACACATGTCAATGTGTATAGAATCCTAATGCGTGGAAGAATATTAATTTTGCATATTTATCTAATCTTACAAAGGAGGAACAAATTTAGGAATACTTACCTTTGAAGATGAACCCACTAAGCATAAATCTCTTGCTTGGCCAAGGTGATTTGTAATAGGTTATTGTGGTGTGTAAGGATGACAAGGATAAATCAGCTCTAGGTTACACAACCTATCAATGCATATAAAAGACTTTTTCGTAAGACAATATCCGTATCTCAAAAGAAAGTATAAATTCCTAATATTTCTCTTAAAGTAGAATAGTCGATAAGTAGATGCAAAATATATATTAATTATTCTTCTCCTCTTTAGAAATGATGAAATGGATGGGTTTATATAGGTATATCTAACCTTAATCTTTTCTAAAAGTTTAGGTTGACAAGGTTGACCCAGTTGACCAAGTATCATTATTGAAAAAAACACATTAGGTCATAGTTTAGGTCAGCCAAGGGTCAACCTTCACCCTAATAAGTCTTTTCAAATATAATATAAGGTCAATGGGCTGATATTGTAACATAAACCATCAAAACAAAGTTTTAGGTTAGGGAAGGGCTGATGAAGGTGGTAAATGACTAGAGGAGGTTGAAAAATAGGAGGCAAAGCTTATCAGAATGTTTTAAAGAGATGAATTCATAAATAACAAGTGGTAATAAGAGATAAAAAAATCCTATGAATCACCAATGGTCTACCTACCCCTTTCTTGATGTACCCTTTAAGGCATGCACTTGGAGATATCAAGAGTCGGTGGGTTTCTATAAGATTGAGTGCATCAGTAATTGATAAAGTTACAAAATATTATGTGTATATAGTCAGTATGTTTAATAGCGCTCTCTCAACTAAAATATGAAACACACTTGAGGGATACCATAGGGTCTCATCACATTAGGAAAGGTTTATGTGACACCCAGCATTAAAAGGCATAAAAGGAAGATTTCTAGCCATAATTCTAACTTTAGGAGAGCTTGGAATATATGGTAAGTGAAACTTTCTACTTGATGTCTTGGTATAAGGAAGAGTATTTAAGTCTCTTTTTTTGAGTAAAAATCAATATAATTCAACAAAATCAATAGTGAAACATTAAGACCTTGATTTGTTGTCACCTTTGACAGGAAAAATAGATTGCTAGTCTATAAGCAAAAGCTAAAAAATTATTGGAGTCACTAGATGCTACATGAAAAAGGCTACTACAACTACAAAATTGACAACACCAACATTGACCTTGGATAATATTTGTTCAAATCATTCCCACCAGGCATGCTAGCTTAGTTATAGCTCAAATTTTTACCCTTGTGAGGTTGTCTTCAATTACTCTCACTTAAGACATATAATGGGATTAGTCTTAGGTTGTGGGTAACCTCTAAGGAGACTAAACCTCTATATTTTGGGATAACTCCCAAGTATAACACCTATACTGATAACTACACTATTGATTTTGCATGAAAAAGGGTTAGAAAAATGGACAAAAATAATAGGGAAACTTGGAGATGATGCACCAAACATGATATACTGCTTGTTAAGGATTTCACTATGAAACAACAAGTTCAAATATGATTATATAACTCTAAGACAATTCCTATCACACAATTGTTTCAATATGAAGGTTATGGAAATTACAAAAGCTTAAGATGGTAGTCAAGAGGTAATAATAGAAGACACTAACCACATCAATTCTGAAAATTGATAAACCATGTGTCACACTTGATATGATCTGTGAAAATAAGATAAACTCACATAAATGTATGAAAGAGAAGGACAAATACAAGGAAGGGCGTTCACCATCACAAAGCATTCATCAACTATTCATTCCATATCACTATATGCAATATGAAGATAAAAATATTAAGTCTAGATTGATTTCAATAAGCAATTAAAATTCTTGAATTTAGTGAGGCTTTGCCATCACCAATTTGATTATGTTTAGAATGTTTCTCAAGGCTACATTTATAAAGGAAATTGGAAGAAGAGATAAATAAAGGAAAAGAAGAGAGTTCATGTTCTATCCTTCATGATTATATCAGTTAAGAAATCAATAAATAATGACACCAAACCTTGAAAGCTTGTGTTGTCATCTTCCTTCTCCTCTTCTAAACCACGTGTTGATGAAACTATTCACAAGAGTGGTGTAGGAAAACTCCTTGATAATTTAGATGTTTTCTTGGTGATAACTCCTCCTTAAAGAGTTACACATCTACATATTGAGAACATTTACATACTACTTTACTAACATTTAGCGAGATTGGGAAGCTTCTATGCCCATTTTTGCCTATTTTATGCCTCTTCATTAGGTGAAACCTTGAAATTAGGGCATCACTTCTGTAATTAAAAGAGGACTAATCCATCTCCTTTTCTTATGTTATGGATCCATCTCTATCTTATATGATGAATTGAAGCTTTCTAATATTGGTAGCATGTTCATGATCATGTTTAATATCTATTCATGCTGTCATTGATCCTTTAATGACATACAACTAGACCCTTTCAACAAATTATTGTTATAATCACCATTTTGCATCATGTAATACTTTTACAACCAATTTATCACCTTGAAATTATTTAAAATAGATTAAATATGATCATATGATCTTTATCCATACTCACAAGACTCATCCACTTGATTTTAGGCTTACACCAACTTTACTTGATCTCTAAATGAGTTTGAAATAATCTTTTGTGACTATTTTCTATACAAAAATGGCTCAAATATGACAAAATTATACTGATCCAGGTAGTTAGATGATTCATGAAGATCATTCATATCATTTCATGACACTATCATCCATCTTGGGCACTTAGACAATCAAAATCTTCCATCGGGTCATTATGGAGGGTTTAGGCATGGTTTAAAGTACTTGAGGTCCTTACAAATGCTAATAGCCTAGAGGGATCTAATGCTCAAAAAAATGCCAAGAGTATCTCATAGATAACCCTTTCTACCTATCAAAATTATATTAGTATCACATGCATCTTCTCATGGATGTTCACACATGGAGAAGATGCTTTTCGGGAAACCATGTCTGCAGTTACGATCTTGAGATAGAGGAATTTATGAGAAAAAGGAATAGGAGTGCTTGTTTTAAATACTAAACAATTCAATGAGGTCCGAGGCACATTATATGAAATGTCTAAGTGAAATCCTAGAATGATTGACCCTTCAAACCATTGGAAACTACCTTAAGCCATATATGAGGGTTCACACACAATCATAGTCATTTAGCACTAACAAAACCTTTCCCATATTCTCCTTTTTTTCTCAATCATTCCAATATTCCGTGTAATATTTATATGCTCAATTGTAATACAAGATGTGAATATTTTATAACTCTAATACCATATAAAAGTATTGGAATATTTATATAATTACTATAGCTATCATAAGATAAATAGCCAATATATATGCAATGCGTAAATCTAATGAAAGCTTAAATAAAGACAATACATAAAATTATTTCAAATAACATAACTATCTTTTATATAGATTCATCATTATAATCATCTTAATTCTCTTCCACATTGTTATCTACTCAACTATCCCTTTATGCTCATATATATATAAAGATATGGTCATGTTTAAAGAGCATATTATTTGGAGATCAAGTTTTTCTTAAAATAATATTTTCTTATTAATAATTAAACTCTTTTATTGATAACCAAATTTAATTAAGTCAATTATTTGATAATATTTTCTATTAATAAAATATAATTAAATTTAAACGCACACAAACATATATATAATATAATATTACAATTACATCTTAAAATTCTACAAGAATATATGAATAATTAAAAATAATAACAATTTATATCATTAAAATTATTTCTCATAATATATTGATGGGTTATTAATTACTTTAATAACAATTACTGAAATTCTAAATACAGAAAACTAATAAACCAATAAATACTTTAAACTTGGACATAATAATTTTGAAATTACAATACAAATATTTAATGTGGAAAATTATATTTTATTTATTTTGATTTCGACGAAGGGAATTAGGAAAATTTAACTTGAAGCGTACGTTCGCTAATGCTTTCCGTGATATACATCCACTGACACACAGGAAAAACCCCACCAAATTCACATTTTTTAAAACATTTCTAATACTATTAGTGACATACAAATTTTTGTGCACTCCAAGCTGCATGGAAAACTGTTATTGTGGTGGTTATTATTATTTTTAAATGTATTGATACTTTTACTAACGATGACAATAAAAAGTTTTATTTACATCGTCATCTCTAATGCTAATTGCATCCCAATTTTTTTTTCAATCAGTCCGTGAAAAAATAAGATAAAATGTATTGATTCTAATGCTACGACTGACTAAAAAAAATTTAATATCTACAAAGTAGTTGCCCACGATGTTAATTTGATATCCTCATGTAAGGTTGCACGTTATTACATTGAAGACGTTTTTTAAATTGGAATTTAGGACTGATAGGTATGATTGAACTAATAATATTCATTCTTTATATTTTAAGATTTTAATAAAACTATTTTTAAAAATTAGTTATATATATTAAGAAACATATATATCAAGGTTAAAGTTTTATGTTTGAAAAAAAAATAATTGATTTTTTTTTTTTTTTTTAATTTTTAAGTTTTAAGGAATAAGTATTTGATTTTTGTATTTCAATTTTAGATTTTTTAAAAAAAATTATTTGATTTTTGTATTTCAATTTTCAAGTTTTAATAAAATTTTATATCAATCTACTTTTCACATTTTAAAAATTTACAAGTATAATATTTTCAAATTAAAAAACTTCAAAGTTTCAAGAATTTGGATTTATTTGTTTCTAATTCTTTTTAAAGATTTAGTAGTTTCTATTTTTCATGTTTTCAAGGTTTTAAAGATTAAGGATTTAAAATTTCAGTAGCACTTTATATCAATTTACTATTCATATTCTCAACAGTTTCAAATGTCACATTTTTTATTTTTTACGATTCAAGGTTGAAGATTTTCAAATCCAGAAAAATGGTATTTCATGTATTTTACTTTTTGGTTTCAAATTTCAAGTTTGACTGTCAAGATTTATTTTCAAGTTTCAGGGTTTATGAATTTCATATTTTTAGGCTACACATTTCTATGTTTTTGAGTTCCATGATATGTTGTTTTACGTTGAAGCGTTTTGGGATTTAGGGTTTTTGAGCTTTTATGTGTTGTTTTTTTTTTTTTTTTTTGGTTGCTTTCAATGTTTTTAGGTTGGAGAATTTGAGGCTTCAAGGTTTAGGGATGTTAGCATCTCTTTGGTCATAGAATTTTATTTTACTTTATTACGTATCGTGATTTTCAAGTTATGTGTTTTTTAGGTTTTAAGACTTGGACATTGTGAGGTTCAATTTTCAGTGTTTTAGGTTTTGGAAGATTTTAATATGTATCTACATCTTAGATTCAACGTTTCTATTTGATTTTGAAGTTTTAAATTGTAATGTTTTGTAAAATTTTAAATTTAGAAATTGAGGATTCGAAATATTCCTATTTTTCAAAATTTTGAGATTTTTAACATTCTAGAAGTTTGGGTTCTGAATTTTCTACGATTTATTTTCAAATTACAAATATAGGTTTCTAAGATATTTTATATTAATTTATTTTTCATATTTTTGAAGATTAATATCAAAAAACAAATCAGTTAAAATGTAAAGTTTTCGAAATATTGAAGGTTCGAAATTCGCTCTCTTTCGAATTTGATGTTTCCTCGGAATGCTATTACGCAACATAGGTGACGACATGTCTCAACAGATAAATGGGAAAACGCTGAGTCGCATCAAAACGTACTCAGTTTTTTGTGATGAGATTTGACGCCCGTCCCGGGCGTTCTTTGCCGTTTTCCCTCTATTTTACGTCATAGGAAAAACACTAAACTGTCATTTATTGTTTGGATTCCATACGCAGAAACCGTCCACTTTATTAAAGGGTTATCGTATACCAACAATAAAATTGTTATTATTATCCTCTCTATTTGATATAATGTCTTACAAATTTTATGTAAATGAGTTTAAGGCTCCTACACGAGAACATGATAATTGTGAATTTGCATTATTTTTGCAAGCATTATTGTAGAGAAGACAACAGATTTTGATGCACATTTACTCTGTGACAATGCTTTCTCGTTAACAAATATTCCATTAACGGGGATGTTGCCCGTCAAATCTCATCCCTTTAGTATGTGGCATATTTCGAAGTTCTTATCATCTCATCTTGCTCATGGAATGGACCTTTCGATTTATTTTGCTTCATTATGGACTCAGAATTATAAATTTTCTCACCAGATAAATCTGGGTACGACCATGCACTCTTTCTCTCCAGTCTCCCTCCGGCTACAGTACCACCCCCGTGCCTCTGCCATTGCTGGTCGGCCACTTAAATGGAGGAGTGGTTAGTGGCCATCAGCTTTTAGTGGAGGAGTCTTCATTACGATGTAGTCGTTTCCAAAAAAAAAAATTCTGATTTTTTTTGGTACATTGATTTAATTTTCAAACAAAGCGGAAAAATGTTTGGTAAATTCATTCCTGGGGTTGGGATGAATTATTGCCGGGCATGGGGTGGGTCCCATCGACGAGACAACACATACAATTGCACTATTTCGTTTGTCATATTCTAGTCCTTTAGATCCGTTGACTGGAAATGTGGAGTTTAGCTAGGTTAGTTAATTATAGCCCTTTTCCAAAGTGCGCTTTGCTGAAGTAATGCAGTCCAAGGCTTATAGTTTTGGTACATGGGATAGATTTGTGACAGCCTTTTCGGATTATGTTAGTTATGTCAGTATCGATTTAGACATTACAATGCCAATGTAGACATTGTTTACGGTCAATATATAAGTATTTGTATTTTATAATTAAATTTTTATAAATATTTAAAATATGTTAACCAATTTTTTTCACTGGTATTAATTTTTTTAATTTTTCAATTTAGTAATCCACTATATTATGGATTTAAAACCTTAACTCTAACCTTAAAACCTAAAATTTAAACCTTAAACACTAGACTAATAAACCCATAAACCTTAAAAACCCACATTCAAAATACCAAACCTAATCACCATAAACTTAAAATCATAAATCTAAAAATCTTAAACCCCAAAACCCAAAACACTAGACACTAGACCCTAGACCTTAAACTAGTATAGAAGACCCAAAACTTAAGATGCAATAACCTATACCCTAAACCCCTTAAAGACTTAAATATTAATGCTTAACCTTAAACCCTTAAACCCTAAACCATGAAAAACCTAAACCCTATATTCCCTAACCCCAAACAAAATAAAAATATATAACCCTACAACCCTAAAAAGTGTTAAGGATCATTATTTAGGGTTTATAATTTGGATTTAGGACTAAGGGTCTAGGGTTTAGGGAGTATGGTTTTTTGTTTACAGTCTAGGTCTTAGGGCCTAGTATTTTAATTAAGGTTTGGGTTTTAGGATTAAAAGTTCTTTATTTTAGAGTGTGGGGTTTATGGTATAAGTTTCATAGTTTAGGGTTTAGTGTTAGAGGTGTAATCTATAGAAATTAATGGTTTAAGGTTAAGGGTTTAAGGTTCATAGTTTATGTTTTAAGGTTTAGAGTCTAGGGTTTAGTGTTGTTAGTTCAAGATTCATAGTTTAGTGTTTAGGGTTCATGTTTAAATGTTATGGCTCTGGGATTAGGATTTAGGGCTTATAATATAAATGTTATGCTTCAAGGTAAATGGGATTTATGGTATATGGTTCAATTTTTAGGGCTTAGGTTTTGGGGTTTCGTGTTTAGAGTTTACGGTTTTGATTTTTATGGTTAATGTTAAGGGTTTTATGCTTATGGTTTAATGTTTTAGTTTTAAAGTTTTGGGATTATATTTTAGGGTTTTGATTTTAGGAATTGGGGTTTAGAATTTGGGGTTAGGATTTTATGTTTTTGATTTCACACTTAAGGTTTTGTGTTTAGTGTTTAGGTTATAAGGTTCATGGGTTTTGGTCTCAATGGTTATGGGTTAGGGTTTTGGGTTTGGAGCTTAGTGTTTAGTATTTACATCTTTGGATTTAGTGTTTGGGGATTAGAGTTAGGGGTTTACGATTTAGTGTTTATGGATTAGTGTTTATGATTCTAGTTTTATGGTTTTAGGTTTATGGTTTAGGTGTAAGCTTTAATTGTCAAGGGTTTAAGTATTTAGGTTTAGTGTTTAAGTTTTTGGGTTTTGGGTTTTGGGTTTGGGTTTATAATTTAGGGTTTAAGAATTAATGTTTAGGGTTTACAACTTATTGTTTATAGATTTATGCTTAGGGTTAAGAATTTAGGGATTAAGTGTTATGGTTTAGGATTTAGGTTTGGAGTTTAGGGTTTAGGATTTAGAGTTTACAACTTGTGTTTTGGAATTTAGGGTTAGGGGCTAAGGGTTTAGAGCTTAAGGTTTTTCATTTTGGGTTAGGGTTTAGGGTTTAGGGTTTGGGGTGTAGGACCTAACTTTATAATTTACGATTTATTATTTTAGGTTTGAAGTTTACATCTTGTGATTAAGGGTTTTTGATTTGGTCTTAAGATTTAATATTTAGGGTCTAGGGTTTAAGGTTTAGGATTTTATGGATTTGGGCTTAAAGTTTAGAGTTTGGAATTTAGCATTTGAGGTTTGGAATTTAAGATTCAGGGTTTAGTGTTTAGGTTTATGGTTTGTCATTTAGGTTTTATTTTTAGGGTTCTAGGGTGAAGGGTCAATGGTTCAAATTTTATAGTTTTGTGTTTGATGTTGACTTTTGGATTATTGCACTCAGGTTGTACGGTTTTCAGGGTTATGGTTTTGGGTTTGTGTTTTTTATGGTTTATGGTTTAGGGTTTAGGGTTTATGTTTAAAGGTTTACTGTTTAGTACTTAGGCTATTACGATTAGGGATTAAGGTTAAGATTTTATGGGTTAAGGTTTATGGTTTAGGGTTTCATGTTTTGGGTTCAATGTTTATGGTTTAAGGTTCATGATTTTGGATTTTGTGTTTAGGGTTTAGTTCTTAAGATTGAGGGTATAGGGTTAAAAATTTATGGTTTAGTGTTTAGGAATTAGTATTTTATGATTATGGTTTGGAATTTATGGTTAAGGGATTAAAGTTTAGGTTTTAAGGTCTAAGGTATACGGTAAGAATTCTAGGGTTTAAGATTCTAAAGTTCTATCCTTAGGGTCTTGGGTTAAGGTATTATTATTTTAGGTTTAGGGATAATGTATTAGGGTTAAGGGTTGAAGTTTTAGGGCTTATGGTTTAGGTTTTAGGTATATTATTTAGTGTTCATGGTTTAGATTTTATGGCTTACGGTTGAGGTTTTACAATTTAGGGTTCAATATTAAGGGTTTAAATCCTAGTGTATAGGTTTTGGTGTTTGGGGTTTAGGGTTTAGGGTTAATGGTTTATGTGGAAATGGAGTGTACTATGTTGACTATCTTCATTCATGTATTGTATGATTAACTGTATCATGACTATAGGAAAATGTCATATATCAGTGACAACATATCTACTTATAGTAATACATATTGGGTAAACCTAATGTATGAATGATTGTATCATTATTATTTGTATGGTATATGTTGCATGCTACAAGATAGTCATTTATGCATATTCATAGACCCATTGATTAAAAACCCATAATTTGTTTAAGAATTTAGCCTGAATCCACCTTCAATCCTTTTACACAAATGTCCCTAGTCACTGCATTTTCTATATAGGTGAGAATTCCCCTCTCCTTTCAAAATATGTCTCAATCAATGTCCCCTATATTTTCTATATATAGGTGATAATTCCCACTCTCCTACTTTCCAAGCATACCTTTATAATAACCCCTCCCCTTTATGCCCTAATCTAATAAGCCCTCATCTAATGATTTTCAAGCATGATAATTCCCACAATGTTTTTAAGAAATGACTCGAGTATTCAATTATGTACTAGGTACTCAAGATATGTCTTAGTGAAGATATATATTGTAAAGATTAGATATGGGCATTCAAGATGAAGATATGGCTTAGGTATTCAATTGGCAGTGAATATTAAATTAGGTGGTACATACTCAAGTAGGCATGGAAATAAAGATTGGTAAGTAGGGGATAGTCGAGTAGAAAAATTAGGTAGGTAATACTCAAGTATATGATGGTAATTAGGGCATAATAATATTAAGATATGGCCTAGGTATTTAGGTAGGGAATACTCAAGATTAGGATATGGATATGGTAATCAATTAGCTATGGAATGTATTCAATTATGTAAAGTATGCATGGCATACTCAAGTAGGTAAATTAGGTAGGGAATACCTAAGTACAAAACGGTAGGTAGGGAATAATCAAGATGAAGATATGCCTTGGGTATTTAGGTAGGGCATACTCATTTTTATCTAGATATGGCTTGATTATTAAATTAAGTAGGGCATACTCAAGTAGGTAAAGTAGGGTCATAATCCTCAATGGTATAGATCTATTACATATGTAACATGATTTAAAACATCACTCATCACTATAACCTCCTATCTAAAATTATAAAAATTAAGTATTGACTAGAATGGATTTTGAAATACTAATTTCTAAATGGTAACTCCTACAACTCTATAATCTATTTTAGAAGATGTAGACTAGCCCTAATTTGTTATATTTAGTAAAATAAATTTTAATTATAAGAATATAAAATGTAAAATAAAATTAAACATAAACTTATATTTATCTACTAAATCCATCCTTATACACACTAACAAAACCCATCACAAAAAATGTTGATAAAAGAGCATACATAACATAAAACAAAATGCAAATCAAAGGGTGTATGCCCTTTCAATTAAAAAGGGTGTGCACTCTTTGATCTACATAAAATATAATATAAAAATAAATGTAAACTTATTATATTTATTCTACTAAATATATCCTTATACACACTAATAAAACCCATAAAAAAACCAAATGCAAATTTAAGGGCATACCCAACATAAGAATATTTAGATCAAAGTGTGTATGCCCTTTGATCTGTAAAGAGCATATTCCATTTGTAATTCAAGGGGTGTATACTATTGAGGATCAAGACCAATTTGAATAATATTTTCCATGGTTTTTTTTAAAAAAAAAGGTGTACACCCTTTACAAAAAATGTTTTATGTTTTTCATTTTGTCCATCGACTTTGTGTATTCTATAATCACCTAAAAGTAATATTTGGATGATAAGAGTGATAAATGAGACAACCTATTCATATATTAGACCTTTACTTATCTTGGATCCTTATATCACACTTTTTAAGCACTTTGTAGACCAAAGGCATCCATAGTCAACTAAAACATAGTCTCAAACCTTCATTCCTATATCCTGACACTTTGTGACCAATAACTTTATAGATGGACATTATCACCACATTAAGGACACTATAGCCACATGGTTCTAGTGTCCCCATATGGTGCTAGTGTTTCTTACCCTAACTCCCTTGAATAGATATATTTTTAAAAGTTAAAACCTCCTAAGGTCAGCTTAAGAACATATTATTATATGCACAAATACGAAACACTATAAATGCATGACTTTTAGACTTCTAGTGACTAGATGGAATAAGATGTAAAAGACCTAGTAAAACAAGAAAAAGTTGAGTAGAATCAAGGTTATTCATCACTATTCTTCCATACTTCTACACATTACCATCTATAGTTACCCTAAGCTTAGAATTTCAAGATTTATAATCTCAAGCACACTCAAGTAATTCAAGACCACTATCATTCTAGCATTAACTTGCACTTCAATCAAGAACTTAGGTGGGATAACTAAATGAGGCATTTTCCTTCCTTGGGGTATTATTATGTAGGTAACTCTCTTCACAACTAGGTGTTGAGGATGTCTATCCTGTCTTAATGATGAACACACCTTTTCAGATCATGCCCTACTTGAAAGGAGGATTATGGTTAACTTCATTAATAATATAGTACATATAAAATCCAAAGTTTCAAACTTCATGTACACAACAAAAACCAAAAACATAGGTACAAGTTCATCCAAAATTTAAAAACAGTCCTATACAAAGGACACTAGCACCATTTTCATGACACTAGAGCCGCATGGATCTATTATCCAAGTGTGGCACTACTTTATAGAGGAATATTTGAGTGAGGGATCCTATTTATGACTCTCATACCTATTTGTATCTTATTTTTTAACACACATATCTTCTATATTAGGTGTTTTATAGATAAGTCTTTATTTGCATATATTTATTACTATTTTTATAAAGTCAAACCCATGAAAATTATATAGAAAATTGATGGTCATTTATTATATATTATTTCACTTATTTATATATCTCATTCCTTTCATTAATATTAGTTATAAGATATCATATAATCAAGTGGCACAGTTGAAATAAAAGTCAAATGAGCATATCATAGATTATGTTTTATGATAGAAGACTATATTAGCTAAATTAACTAGTCTCATGGTAGACATAAAACTTAAATACATATTTAAAAAATGTGTTTTACTAGCATTACATGAAGCTATCTTGTTGAAGAATTTTCTTACATTTACAAATGTGTGCCACATACTCAAAGAAAGAGAGGTTAAGATCCTATCAATGGGCAAACTTAAGTATACCAACAGATCAAAATAAACTACGAAGTATTAAAATAAGTATCCATAAAAGGTAAGGGATACTTAGAACAAAATTTATCAAAAGGCCATAATCAACATTAATTCTAAGCCATCTCCTAGATTAGTCTTATCTAGTCCTCAATACTGATAGTGCCATAGATTCCTAATAAGATAAGTATTATCAAGTTCTTGGGGTTCTTATAATATGGCACCTATATCACCTATAACTTATCCTACCATATGGGTTCCTAAGACCCTACAATTCACATGGAACTATTGTTAGTGCCATAGATTCCTAACACTACTACACAAGTAGATGCAAGTATAGATTTCTCACTATAGTAGATTATGATATCATAATTACCTTTTCACATAATATACATGATAAAAATTCCCTTATTTAACATAGGTCATAGTGATATGGAGTATCTCGTGAGATTCATCAGTTAGTATGATTCCTACCCTCTTGTACATACTTTCTTCTCTCTTTCTTCTTATACATAGTTTATTTTCATTCACTTTTACATAGCTTACATCCAAAAAATACAAAAATAATATAACATGCCAAAGCACAAAAACATTAAAATATTAATGATAAAACACAAAACTTACGGATTGTATGCATTGTTATGTTTAGATTTCTTATATTTTCCAAACACTACAATATGCTAGCTATCTTAGTAGAGCCAATTTTATCATACATGTTTTACTTTTTATTGTCGAGTGATTTCATATTACCTAGAAGACTCAGTTCCTTTGCATTGACCTAGACTTTCTATCATCTACGCACTAAGGACATATACATTAATCCAAGTATATCCATTTGATACATCCACATAATTGGGTGTATATCATACATAATTTATATTACTATATATATCTTTACATTCTCTAATTCTATATTTTTCACTACTATATCTTGGTATTGATCATTTTTACTTCTACCTAGACTTTTTGCTAATTATCACTACATTAAACTCAACATATGTACATCCTATCTCTTACATATATTTGTACTACATTAATTTATGCTTTCATTTTTATCTTTCCTAGTTTATACTTGATTTTATTCACTATGCTTCTTCCATTTGATGGAATTTCAATTTGTCACTATTATTTATCTCTATGCCACCTCTATTCACGTACACCTTGGACATCATCCCATGTGCCTTATGTGTGCTTTATTAATTGTGTATGGAAACATTATAACATGTCCTTATATTTTGATCTAGGCCAACTTGCTTCTTTCTTATGTATGTGGACATTTGAACATGTACTTTTATATCTTTCTTCTTAGATTTACTAGCATATGCCCATGTCCCTTATATTGTCTCCCCTTGTCCTATTTTATGCACCTCATGTGTTTTTTATGTATTCTTTATTGCATGTGTCATGGCTATGACACTCGATTTTTCTTTTTAAACACACTAAATTTTTATGCCATGAGGGACCTCATGCATCTACATTGCTTACTTTGGCAATGTGATGGACATAATGCCCTATCCCCTAGGTAGCTATGTAGATTTACCATTATACACATTGATTACAAATATCTTGACACCCTTGTTCAATGTTATATACAACATACATCTTACATTACATACTTAGCTCAAATACTCTTTCATTGTGATGTTATGTTTATATATTGTATTATATTATCATATATTTATCATATATGCTCTAGCTAAAAAAAAATTAGAGATATTTATTTTTAGGATATTTATTGCACATATCAAAAACTACCCTAAAAATATGGGGCATTCATAGGTCTTTATCACAAAGATTAGGCTCCTAAATTGCATTCACATAACACTCTTTAGCACACATGCTCAGTTTCAAGAAATTAGACATAGGCAAACCACAGGGAAAAATGTGGACTCAAAAAGAAGTATAGGGACTCATATTTTAAATAATATAGACATTAGATCATAGATTGGGACACTAGCACCACATTGTGATACTATCCAATACATGAAACTATTGTATAGTATCACTAATTTTAGGGAATTTTAGATTACCTAGAGTATTACACTAGGTACAGTACAAGTTTGCACAGATACAATTATAGGTTTGACATTTATGCTTAAATTTTGCTTAGATTCATACTAGTTCAACTAAGATTCAGATCAGTTACTTAGATTAGGTGCATCATGCATGTCATGGGAATTCCCACATTTAGTTTAGATACTCAAATACACTCAATACAATTTAGTCCAAAATCATTATACTTAGATATCAAATTGGGGGCATGTGTGTAGCACATTGTTTTCAAATAATAGTTTGATCAGATAGAATGGAAAAATTGATGTCATTATTTATGTTATATACACTTGATTTCATATTCCATGTTTTCATCAGTTTCATACCTTAATCCATCTATAGTGGTTAGAATTCCTAAGTGGTCATAGAGGTAACATACAAAGTTAGATACACCTAATTATATTTTTCAAAGCACATTATGTAGTTCAATTTTAGATGCATCTACTACACATGGGTGGGAAATGATAGAGTAATATCTTAATTTAATTATTTATCCACCCACATGATAGGGTTAAACACACTTTCAATCTAATCCAAGTTATTCATAGGTCACGATCCACCAAGTAGGGGTGGGAAATAATGGAGTCAAAAATGGATAGAGTTCTTGAGCCACCCACATATGAGGATTTATAAAGATATTGTTTTAGTCCAAGTTTTTCAACAATTTGATCACTATATACATGCACACACATAATATATCACCAAGTTCATGCATTATTTTGCATACTCAAAGAGGTCTATTCATTCCTTTCCTCTTTCTTATCTCTTTACATAACTTTATTCAATTACTTATTTACTTAGCATATTTTTTTCATTTTGATATCTCTTAAGTAAATAATTATTTAGGTATGTTTCATTTTAATTCATATTTTATATCATGATTCACATACGTGGACCCATTTTCACATACTCAAGTTCAGCTACATGGGCTTCACTTCCTAGGTAAGTCTAGTTATGTTTCTTTTTCCTATATACTAGTCATTTCATGTTGTTGTATTTCTAGCATAAAGGAGGGGGGATGAAATCATATAAAAGTGTTATTTTGATGTACAAAGTGATATATGAGACAAAATATGCCTATCTTATACCTAAACCTATCCTAGATCCTTCTATCACACTTTTTCATCAGTTATGTAGACCACAGGCATCCCTAATCTGATAAAACATAGACTCAGACCTTCATTCCTAGATCGTAGAGATTTTCATCCACATTCCTACCACTTGACCATTAGCACCACATTAAGGACACTATATCTATATGGTGTTACTGTCCCTAACATGGTGCTAGTGTCCCTTATCCTAACTCTCCTAAATGAATATACTTTCAAAATTTAAACACACCTAAGGCTAGGCTAGCACATATTATTACCCACATAAGCTATAGAGCACTATAAATAAATGAATTTTAGACCTCTAACCATTATATGGAAAATATATGTAAATATCCTTTTTAAACAAGAAATAAGTTGAGCATAATTAAGGTTAATAGTCCTTATTCTAGCCCATTTATGCATATTACCATCTACATTTGCCCTAAGCCCAAATTTTTAACATTTTAAATCTCAATCACACCCAAGTATTTTAATATCACTATCACTATAGAATTCACTTACATTTTCATCAAGCATTTAGGTGAAGAAACTACATTGGGCTCGATCCATCCTCAAATTATTGGTATGTAGGTAACTCTCTTCATAGTCGGGTGTTGTGGATGACCAACCTATCCTAGTAATGAACACACATTTTTATCTCAATGAATAATTTAGGATTAGGGTTGGCATCATAAATCAACTATTTTAGGCATAATATAGAGTTTAAGACTTCATGCCCATAATGAAAAAACATAAAAACACAAGCGTAGTTGAACCTAAAATTTAGGAACGGTCTTGCATAGAGGACACTAGGGCCATTTTAAGGATACTAGAGTCACATGGAGATATTTTCCAAGTGTGGCTCTAATGTTCAAGGAAAAATACAACTTAGGGATCTCATTGATGGCATTAAGACCTATTCATATTCCAATTTTCTTCACTCAAATCTTCTACGTCACGTATTTTCTAGATAAGTCTTTATTTACACATATTTATTAATATTTTTAGAAATTAAAAATATGTCAAATATTGTATCAAATAAATGGTCATTTATTCCATATAATTTAAATAATTTATACAACTCATCCATTTAATATAACTTAAGATTTACATTAGTAAAACCCTAAAAGGTTAAAACACATCTACCTAGATATTTGCAAATAAATTATTGCACACAAGACACATAAACTATGCAAGAAAACTATAATTTAATATATAAAAATAATAGCATGAATGGATAATAGAACTATAAATATAATATACATAATGTATATATAATTTGATTATATTTTATCAAATAACATATTCATATACATAGTTTAAGATAGACATATTATCAAGACATATGTAAAAGAGTATATTTCCCAATGTAGTATAGGAAATATAGAATGGTAATGCATTTAAATATTTTAAACATTAGATAAGACGCACCTAGTATTACATGGCCACTAGTTACATGAAAATAAAATATCTTAGTCCATCTAATATTGTATGTCCTATATAACACTCATAAACACTAGTGACTTGAATGTGTGATAGAAAACATTTTTTATATATAAAAATCATGATTTAAATAATGTATTAAAATGATGTAAAATAAATGTCTAATCATGCTAATGTCCTGATTTTAGATTATTATAATATTTTGAATTTTTTTTTAAAAATAAAATATTTAAATAAGATCCAAAGTGAGATGTATAGATTAAACAATGGGTTTTAAAAGTAGAATAAATGAAAAAGATATGAAAAATATGTGACATGTGCAAATTGAAATTATGCACTAAATATTATGGCATTCCCAAGTATGAGAAGGATTCCTCCATTCTATATTTTAATGTAACTAAAAAACATGTAGGATAGACAATATATTTTTGGATAAATGATTTTACATCCTAATATACTTGAATGTACATAATTCATGGTATGTAATGTGCATGTATTATAAATATAATAGACAATAAAATATTTTACATGAGTAAATATTATGGTGTATACTAGAATAGATTGCAACAATAAAAAATGGATGTATGAAGGCTTTGTTTACTCATACTTTTATTTTGTTATGCCAAACTAATTAGGATGTAATAGACTTGTTGAGGACAATATAAAAATCTGATCTTGATTGTTACAGGTTAATATTGTCAATGATGTGAAAATGTAGTTTTATTTGTTTAAACTATGAAATAAACATGGAAAAATCCAAATGATGGTCATAAATGTCATTTTCATAGACTATTTAGGTTGAGAAACTTTTAAAAATATCTAATAGGCCAAAAAAACATAAAGATCCAAGGGATAAAATATTGATCGAATAGATCACATGTGTAATAAATGTAAACCTAACCTGACAAAATAAACAAAAGGCTATATATAATCATTTTTTATTATTTTAATGTTTTTTTTTTTAATTTTTAAAATATTTTTATTGTAAAATGTTAACCAATGACCCCTAAATATAAAATTCATAACAATAATTTGTAATAAGTTATGGAAGCATCACCTTTTATGCTTAAAAAAGTGTTAGATGTGTATTTATCAAGATAAAAAAAAATCATTAGGTGTTCTAATGAAACTATCTAGATAAATAATCATGTAATATTAGGTGGAAGGATTATTTATAGGAGATTTAGAATGGTTTAAAATATGATGAGCTGTACTATAATATTATTCAAAATGTTGTGTCCATTATAGAACATGTTGATCTATATGTATCACCAATTTAAAATATGTTTCATGTGACGATGTCTTTTTAAACATAAAACCTTTTTTCATATGCTTACTTTTCCATTACTTACTTTTTATATCATCCTTTTATGAAATATTTGAATAGAAATATTTTGTAAAATTTCAACAAATATAAATTTTTATTTTTAATTGAATATGTGTATCGATGAAATTTGGTTGTGGATCGGGAGTGAGATAACATAGTTTATATTAGGTATTCATATCTAATCCCTAAAATATTGACC